>CAVMKG010000030.1:5000-10000 GCA_963682025.1 Cordilura impudica
TTAAAAATTAAAAATAAAAAATTATTAATTAAAAATTAAAATTTAAAAATTAAAAATTAAAAATTAAAAATTGAAAATTAAAAATTAAAAATTAAAAATTAAAAATTAAAAATTAAAAATTAAAAATTAAAAATTAAAAATTAAAAATTAAAAATTAAAAATTAAAAATTAAAAATTAAAAATTAAAAATTAAAAATTAAAAATTAAAAATTAAAAATTAAAAATTAAAAATTAAAAATTAAAAATAAAAAATAAAAAATTAAAAATAAAAATTAAAAATTAAAAATTAAAAATTAAAAATTAAAAATTAAAACTTAAAAATTGAAAATTGAAAATTAAAAATTAAACATTAAAAATTCAAAATTAAAAATTAAAAATTAAAAATTAAAAATTAAAAATTAAAAATTAAAAATTAAAAATTAAAAATTAAAAATTAAAAATTAAAAATTAAAAATTAAAAATTAAAATTTAAAAATTAAAAATTAAAAATAAAAAATTATTAATTAAAAATTAAAATTTAAAAATTAAAAATTAAAAATTAAAAATTGAAAATTAAAAATTAAAAATTAAAAATTAAAAATTAAAAATTAAAAATTAAAAATTAAAAATTAAAAATTAAAAATTAAAAATTAAAAATTAAAAATTAAAAATTAAAATTAAAAATTAAAAATTAAAAATTAAAAATTAAAAATTAAAAATTAAAAATTAAAAATTAAAATTAAAATTAAAAATTAAAAATTAAAATTAAAAATTAAAATTAAAAATTAAAAATTAAAATTAAAAATAAAAATAAAAATAAAAATTAAAAATTAAAAATTAAAAATTAAAAATTAAAAATTAAAAATTAAAAATTAAAAATTAAAAATTAAAAATTAAAAATTAAAAATTAAAAATTAAAAAATTAAAAATTAAAAATTAAAAATTAAAAATTAAAAATTAAAAATTAAAAATTAAAAATTAAAAATTAAAAATTAAAATTAAAAATTAAAAATTAAAAATTAAAAATTAAAAATTAAAAATTAAAAATTAAAAATTAAAAATTAAAAATTAAAAATTAAAAATTAAAAATTAAAAATTAAAAATTAAAAATTAAAAATTAAAAATTAAAAATTAAAAATTAAAAATTAAAAATTAAAAATTAAAAATTAAAAATTAAAATTAAAAATTAAAAATTAAAAATTAAAAATTAAAAATTAAAAATTAAAAATTAAAAATTAAAAATTAAAAATTAAAAATTAAAAATTAAAAATTAAAAATTTAAAATTAAAAATTAAAAATTAAAGATTAAAAATTAAAAATTAAAATTAAAAATTAAAAATTAAAAATTAAAAATTAAAAATTAAAAATTAAAAATTAAAAATTAAAAATTAAAAATTAAAAATAAAAATTAAAATTAAAATTAAAATTAAAATTAAAATAAAAATAAAAAATTATTAATTAAAAATTAAAATTTAAAAATTAAAAATTAAAAATTAAAAATTGAAAATTAAAAATTAAAAATTAAAAATTAAAAATTAAAAATTAAAAATTAAAAATTAAAAATTAAAAATTAAAAATTAAAAATTAAAAATTAAAAATTAAAAATTAAAAATTAAAAATTAAAAATTAAAAATTAAAAATTAAAAATAAAAATTAAAAATTAAAAATTAAAAATTAAAAATAAAAAATAAAAAATAAAAAATTAAAAATTAAAAATTAAAAATTAAAAATTAAAAATTAAAAATTAAAAATTAAAACTTAAAAATTGAAAATTGAAAATTAAAAATTAAACATTAAAAATTCAAAATTAAAAATTAAAAATTAAAAATTAAAAATTAAAATTTAAAAATTAAAAATTAAAAATAAAAAATTATTAATTAAAAATTAAAATTTAAAAATTAAAAATTAAAAATTAAAAATTGAAAATTAAAAATTAAAAATTAAAAATTAAAAATTAAAAATTAAAAATTAAAAATTAAAAATTAAAAATTAAAAATTAAAAATTAAAAATTAAAAATTAAAAATTAAAAATTAAAAATTAAAAATTAAAAATTAAAAATTAAAAATTAAAAATTAAAAATTAAAAATAAAAATTAAAATTAAAAATTAAAAATTAAAAATTAAAAATTAAAAATTAAAAATTAAAAATTAAAAATTAAAAATTAAAAATTAAAAATTAAAAATTAAAAATTAAAAATTAAAAATTAAAAATTAAAAATTAAAAATTAATAATTAAAAATTAAAATTTAAAATTAAAAATTAAAAATTAAAAATTAAAAATTAAAAATTAAAAATTAAAAATTAAAATTTAAAAATTAAAAATTAAAAATTAAAAATTAAAAATTAAAAATTAAAAATTAAAAATTAAAAATTAAAAATTAAAAATTAAAAATTAAAAAATTAAAAATTAAAAATTAAAAATTAAAAATTAAAAATTAAAAATTAAAAATTAAAAATTAAAAATTAAAAATTAAAAATTAAAAATTAAAAATTAAAAATTAAAAATTAAAAATTAAAAATTAAAAATTAAAAATTAAAAATTAAAAATTAAAAATTAAAAATTAAAAATTAAAAATTAAAAATTAAAAATTAAAAATTAAAAATTAAAAATTAAAAATTAAAAATTAAAAATTAAAAATTAAAAATTAAAAATTAAAAATTAAAAATTAAAAATTAAAAATTAAAAATTAAAAATTAAAAATTAAAAATTAAAAATTAAAAATTAAAAATTAAAAATTAAAAATTAATAATTAAAAAATAAAAATTAAAAATTAAAAATTAAAAATTAAAAATTAAAAATTAAAAATTAAACATTAAAAATTAAAAATTAAAAACTAAATATTAAAAATTAAAAATTAAAAATTAAAAATTAAAAATTAAAAATTAAAAATTAAAAATTAAAAATTGAAATTAAAAATTAAAAATTAAAAATTAAAAATTAAAAATTAAAAATTATAAATTATAAATTAAAAATTAAAAATTAAAAATTAAAAATTAAAAATTAAAAATTAAAAATTAAAAATTAAAAATTAAAAATTAAAAATTAAAAATTAAAATAAAAAAAATAAAAATTAAAAATTGAAAATTAAAACTTAAAAATTGAAAATTGAAAATTAAAAATTAAACATTAAAAATTCAAAATTAAAAATTAAAAATTAAAAATTAAAAATTAAAAATTAAAAATTAAAAATTAAAAATTAAAATTTAAAAATTAAAAATTAAAAATAAAAAATTATTAATTAAAAATTAAAATTTAAAAATTAAAAATTAAAAATTGAAAATTAAAAATTAAAAATTAAAAATTAAAAATTAAAAATTAAAAATTAAAAATTAAAAATTAAAAATTAAAAATTAAAAATTAAAAATTAAAAATTAAAAATTAAAAAATAAAAATTAAAAATTAAAAATTAAAAATAAAAAATAAAAAATTAAAAATAAAAATTAAAAATTAAAAATTAAAAATTAAAAATTAAAAATTAAAAATTAAAAATTAAAACTTAAAAATTGAAAATTGAAAATTAAAAATTAAACATTAAAAATTCAAAATTAAAAATTAAAAATTAAAAATTAAAATTTAAAAATTAAAAATTAAAAATAAAAAATTATTAATTAAAAATTAAAATTTAAAAATTAAAAATTAAAAATTAAAAATTGAAAATTAAAAATTAAAAATTAAAAATTAAAAATTAAAAATTAAAAATTAAAAATTAAAAATTAAAAATTAAAAATTAAAAATTAAAAATTAAAAATTAAAAATTAAAAATTAAAAATTAAAAATTAAAAATTAAAAATTAAAAATTAAAAATTAAAAATTAAAAATTAAAAATTAAAAATTAAAAATTAAAAATTAAAAATTAAAAATAAAAAATAAAAAATTAAAAATTAAAAATTAAAAATTAAAAATTAAAAATTAAAAATTAAAAATTAAAAATTAAAAATTAAAAATTAAAAATTAAAAATTAAAAATTAAAAATTAAAAATTAAAAATTAAAAATTAAAAATAAAAAATAAAAAATTAAAAATAAAAATTAAAAATTAAAAATTAAAAATTAAAAATTAAAAATTAAAAATTAAAAATTAAAAATTAAAAATTAAAAATTAAAACTTAAAACTTAAAAATTGAAAATTGAAAATTAAAAATTAAACATTAAAAATTCAAAATTAAAAATTAAAAATTAAAAATTAAAAATTAAAAATTAAAAATTAAAATTTAAAAATTAAAAATTAAAAATAAAAAATTATTAATTAAAAATTAAAATTTAAAAATTAAAAATTAAAAATTAAAAATTGAAAATTAAAAATTAAAAATTAAAAATTAAAAATTAAAAATTAAAAATTAAAAATTAAAAATTAAAAATTAAAAATTAAAAATTAAAAATTAAAAATTAAAAATTAAAAATTAAAAATTAAAAATTAAAAATTAAAAATTAAAAATTAAAAATTAAAAATTAAAAATTAAAAATTAAAAATTAAAAATTAAAAATTAAAAATTAAAAATTAAAAATTAAAAATTAAAAATTAAAAATTAATAATTAAAAATTAAAAATTAAAAATTAAAAATTAAAAATTAAAAATTAAAAATTAAAAATTAAAAATTAAAAATTAAAAATTAAAAATTAAAAATTAAAAATTAAAAATTAAAAATTAAAAATTAAAAATTAAAAATTAAAAATTAAAAATTAAAAATTAAAAATTAAAAATTAAAAATTAAAAATTAAAAATTAAAAATTAAAAATTAAAAATTAAAAATTAAAAATTAAAAATTAAAAATTAAAAATTAAAAATTAAAAATTAAAAATTAAAAATTAAAAATTAAAAATTAAAAATTAAAAATTAAAAATTAAAAATTAAAAATTAAAAATTAAAAATTAAAAATTAAAAATTAAAAATTAAAAATTAAAAATTAAAAATTAAAAATTAAAAATTAAAAATTAAAAATTAAAAATTAAAAATTAAAAATTAAAAATTAAAAAATAAAAATTAAAAATTAAAAATTAAAAATTAAAAATTAAAAATTAAAA
>CAVMKG010000030.1:15000-16864 GCA_963682025.1 Cordilura impudica
AAATTAAAAATTAAAAATTAAAAATTAAAAATTAAAAATTAAAAATTAAAAATTAAAAATTAAAAATTAAAAATTTAAAATTAAAAATTAAAAATTAAAAATCAAAAATTAAAAATTAAAAATAAAAATTAAAATTTAAAAATTAAAAATTAAAAATTAAAAATTAAAAATTAAAAATTAAAAATTAAAAATTAAAAATTAAAAATTAAAAATTAAAAATTAAAAATTAAAAATTAAAAATTATAAATTAAAAATTAAAAATTAAAAATTAAAAATTAAAAATTAAAAATTAAAAATTAAAAATAAAAAATTAAAAATTAAAAATTAAAAATTAAAAATTAAAAATTAAAATTTAAAAATTAAAAATTAAAAATTAAAAATTAAAAATTAAAAATTAAAAATTAAAAATTAAAAATTAAAAATTAAAAATTAAAAATTAAAAATTTAAAATTAAAAATTAAAAATCAAAAATTAAAAATTAAAAATAAAAATTAAAATTTAAAAATTAAAAATTAAAAATTAAAAATTAAAAATTAAAAATTAAAAATTAAAAATTAAAAATTAAAAATTAAAAATTAAAAATTAAAAATTAAAAATTAAAAATTAAAAATTAAAAATTAAAAATTAAAAATTAAAAATTAAAAATTAAAAATTAAAAATTAAAAATTAAAAATTAAAAATTAAAAATTAAAAATTAAAAATTGAAAATTAAAAATTAAAAATTAAAAATTAAAAATTAAAAATTAAAAATTAAAAATTAAAAATTAAAAATTAAAAATTAAAAATTAAAAATTAAAAATTAAAAATTAAAAATTAAAAATTAAACCTTAAAAATTAAAAGTTAAACCTTAAAAATTAAAAGTTAAAAATTAAAAATTAAAACTTAAAAATTGAAAATTAAAAATTAAAATTAAAAATTAAAAATTAAAAATTAAAAATTTTAAATTTAAAATTAAAAATTAAAAATTAAAAATTAAAAATTAAAAATTAAAAATTAAAAATTAAAAATTAAAAATTAAAAATTAAAAATTAAAAATTAAAAATTAAAAATTAAAAATTAAAAATTAAAAAATAAAAATTAAAAATTAAAAATTAAAAATTAAAAATTAAAAATTAAAAATTAAAAATTAAAAATTAAAAATTAAAAATTAAAAATTAAAAATTAAAAATTAAAAATTAAAAATTAAAAATTAAAAATTAAAAATTAAAAATTAAAAATTAAAAATTAAAAATTAAAAATTAAAAATTAAAAATTAAAAATTAAAAATTAAAAATTAAAAATTAAAAATTAAAAATTAAAAATTAAAAATTAAAAATTAAAAATTAAAAATTAAAAATTAAAAATTAAAAATTAAAAATTAAAAATTAAAAATTAAAAATTAAAAAATTAAAAATTAAAAATTAAAAATTAAAAATTAAAAATTAAAAATTAAAAATTAAAAATTAAAAATTAAAAATTAAAAATTAAAAATTAAAAATTAAAAATTAAAAATTAAAAATTAAAAATTAAAAATTAAAAATTAAAAATTAAAAATTAAAAATTAAAAATTAAAAATTAAAAATTAAAAATAAAAATTAAAAATTAAAAATTAAAAATTAAAAATTAAAAATTAAAAATTAAAAATTAAAAATTAAAAATTAAAAATTAAAAATTAAAAGTTAAAAATTAAAAATTAAAAATTAAAAATTAAAAATTAAAAATTAAAAATTAAAAATTAAAAATTAAAAATTAAAAATTAAAAATTAAAAATTAAAAATTAAAAATTAAAAATTAAAAATTAAAAATTAAAAACTAAAATTAAAAATATAAAATTTAAAATTTTAAATTTAAAATTTAAAATTTAAAATTTAAAATTTTAAATTT
>CAVMKG010000031.1:7500-24655 GCA_963682025.1 Cordilura impudica
AAACTAAAAAATTAAAAATTAAAAATTAAAAATTAAAAATTAAAAAATTAAAAATTAAAAATTAAAAATTAAAAATTAAAAATTAAAAATTAAAAATTAAAAATTAAAAATTAAAAATTAAAAATTAAAATTAAAAATTAAAAATTAAAAATTAAAAATTAAAAATTAAAAATTAAAAATTAAAAATTAAAAATTAAAAATTAAAAATTAAAAATTAAAAATTAAAAATTAAAAATTAAAAATTAAAAATTAAAAATTAAAAATTAAAAATTAAAAATTAAAAATTAAAAATTACAAAATTAAAAATTAAAAATTAAAAATTAAAAATTAAAAATTAAAAATTAAAAATTAAAAATTAAAAATTAAAAATTAAAAATTAAAAATTAAAAATTAAAAATTAAAAATTAAAAATTAAAAATTAAAAATTAAAAATTAAAAATTAAAAATTAAAAATTAAAAATTAAAAATTAAAAATTAAAAATTAAAAATTAAAAATTAAAAATTAAAAATTAAATTAAAAATTAAAAATTAAAAATTAAAAATTAAAAATTAAAAATTAAAAATTAAAAATTAAAAATTAAAAATTAAAAAATTAAAAAATTAAAAATTAAAAATTAAAAATTAAAAATTAAAAATTAAAAATTAAAAATTAAAAATTAAAAATTAAAAATTAAAAAAAAATTAAAAATAAAAATTAAAAATTAAAAATTAAAAATTAAAAATTAAAAATTAAAAATTAAAAATTAAAAATTAAAAATTAAAAATTAAAAATTAAAAATTAAAAAAATTAAAAATTAAAATTAAAAATTAAAAATTAAAAATTAAAAATTAAAAATTAAAAATTAAAAATTAAAAATTAAAAATTAAAAATTAAAAATTAAAAATTAAAAATTAAAAATTAAAAATTAAAAATTAAAAATTAAAAATTAAAAATTAAAAATTAAAAATTAAAAATTAAAAATTAAAAATTAAAAATTAAAAATTAAAAAGTAAAAATTAAAAATTAAAAATTTAAATTAAAAATTAAAAATTAAAAATTAAAAATTAAAAATTAAAAATTAAAAATTAAAAATTAAAAATTAAAAATTAAAAATTAAAAATTAAAAATTAAAAATTAAAAATTAAAAATTAAAAATTAAAAATTAAAAATTAAAAATTAAAAATTAAAAATTAAAAATTAAAAATTAAAAATTAAAAATTAGAAATTAAAAATTAAAAATTAAAAATTAAAAATTAAAAATTAAAAATTAAAAATTAAAAATTAAAAATTAAAAATTAAAAATTAAAAATTAAAAATTAAAAATTAAAAATTAAAAATTAAAAATTAAAAATTAAAAATTAAAAATTAAAAATTAAAAATTAAAAATTAAAAATTAAAAATTAAAAATTAAAAATTAAAAATTAAAAATTAAAAATATTAAAAATTAAAAATTAAAAATTAAAAATTAAAAATTAAAAATTAAAAATTAAAAATTAAAAATTAAAAATTAAAAATTAAAAATTAAAAATTTAAAATTTAAAATTAAAAATTAAATATTAAAAATTAAAAATCAAAAATTAAAAATTAAAAATTAAAAATTCAAAATTCAAAATTCAAAACTAAAAATTAAAAACTAAAAATTAAAAAGTCAGAATTAAAAATTAAAAATTAAAAATTAAAAATTAAAAAATTAAAAATTAAAAATTAAAAATTAAAAATTAAAAATTAAAAATTAAAAATTAAAAATTAAAAATTAAAAATTAAAAATTAAAAATTAAAAATTAAAAATTAAAAATTAAAAATTAAAAATTAAAAATTAAAAATTAAAAATTAAAAATTAAAAATTAAAAATTAAAAATTAAAAATTAAAAATTAAAAATTAAAAATTAAAAATTAAAAATTAAAAATTAAAAATTAAAAATTAAAAATTAAAAATTAAAAATTAAAAATTAAAAATTAAAAATTAAAAATTAAAAATTAAAAATTAAAAATTAAAAATTAAAAATTAAAAATTAAAAATTAAAAATTAAAAATTAAAAATTAAAAATTAAAAATTTAAAAATTAAAAATTAAAAATTAAAAATTAAAAATTAAAAATTAAAAATTAAAAATTAAAAATTAAAAATTAAAAATTAAAAATTAAAAATTAAAAATTAAAAATTAAAAATTAAAAATTAAAAATTAAAAATTAAAAATTAAAAATTAAAAATTAAAAATTAAAAATTAAAAATTCAAAATTCAAAATTCAAAATTAAAACTTAAAAATTAAAAATTAAAAATTAAAAATTAAAAATTAAAAATTAAAAATTAAAAATTAAAAATTAAAAATTAAAAATTAAAAATTAAAAATTAAAAATTAAAAATTAAAAATTAAAAATTAAAAATTGAAAATTAAAAATTAAAAATTAAAAATTAAAAATTAAAAATTAAAAATTAAAAATTAAAAATTAAAAATTAAAATTAAAAATTAAAAATTAAAAATTAAAAATTAAAAATTAAAAATTAAAAATTAAAAATTAAAAATTAAAAATTAAAAATTAAAAATTAAAAATTAAAAATTAAAAATTAAAAATTAAAAATTAAAAATTAAAAATTAAAAATTAAAAATTAAAAATTAAAAATTAAAAATTAAAAATTAAAAATTAAAAATTAAAAATTAAAAATTAAAAATTAAAAATTAAAAATTAAAAATTAAAAATTAAAAATTAAAAATTAAAAATTAAAAATTAAAAATTAAAAATTAAAAATTAAAAATTAAAAATTAAAAATTAAAAATTAAAAATTAAAAATTAAAAATTAAAAATTAAAAATTAAAAATTAAAAATTAAAAATTAAAAATTAAGAATTAAAAATTAAAAATTAAAAATTAAAAATTAATAATTAAAAATTAAAAATTAAAAATTAAAAATTAAAAATTAAAAATTAAAAATTAAAAATTAAAAATTACAAATTAAAAATTAAAAATTAAAAATTAAAAATTAAAAATTAAAAATTAAAAATTAAAAATTAAAAATTAAAAATTAAAAATTAAAAATTAAAAATTAAAAATTAAAAATTAAAAATTAAAAATTAAAAATTAAAAATTAAAAATTAAAAATTAAAAATTAAAAATTAAAAATTAAAAATTAAAAATTAAAAATTAAAAATTAAAAATTAAAAATTAAAAATTAAAAATTAAAAATTAAAAATTAAAAATTAAAAATTAAAAATTAAAAATTAAAAATTAAAAATTAAAAATTAAAAATTAAAAATTAAAAATTAAAAATTAAAAATTAAAAATTAAAAATTAAAAATTAAAAATTAAAAATTAAAAATTAAAAATTAAAAATTAAAAATTAAAAATTAAAAATTAAAAATTAAAAATTAAAAATTAAAAATTAAAAATTAAAAATTAAAAATTAAAAATTAAAAATTAAAAATTAAAAATTAAAAATTAAAAATTAAAAATAAAAAATTAAAAATTAAAAATTAAAAAGTAAAAATTAAAAATTAAAAATTTAAATTAAAAATTAAAATTTAAAAATTAAAAATTAAAAATTAAAAATTAAAAATTAAAAATTAAAAATTAAAAATTAAAAATTAAAAATTAAAAATTAAAAATTAAAAATTAAAAATTAAAAATTAAAAATTAAAAATTAAAAATTAAAAATTAAAAATTAAAAATTAGAAATTAAAAATTAAAAATTAAAAATTAAAAATTAAAAATTAAAAATTAAAAATTAAAAATTAAAAATTAAAAATTAAAAATTGAAAATTAAAAATTAAAAATTAAAAATTAAAAATTAAAAATTAAAAATTAAAAATATTAAAAATTAAAAATTAAAAATTAAAAATTAAAAATTAAAAATTAAAAATTTAAAATTTAAAATTAAAAATTAAATATTAAAAATTAAAAATCAAAAATTAAAAATTAAAAATTCAAAATTCAAAATTCAAAACTAAAAATTAAAAACTAAAAATTAAAAAGTCAGAATTAAAAATTAAAAATTAAAAATTAAAAATTAAAAAATTAAAAATTAAAAATTAAAAATTAAAAATTAAAAATTAAAAATTAAAAATTAAAAATTAAAAATTAAAAATTAAAAATTAAAAATTAAAAATTAAAAATTAAAAATTAAAAATTAAAAATTAAAAATTAAAAATTAAAAATTAAAAATTAAAAATTAAAAATTAAAATTAAAAATTAAAAATTAAAAATTAAAAATTAAAAATTAAAAATTAAAAATTAAAAATTAAAAATTAAAAATTAAAAATTAAAAATTAAAAATTAAAAATTAAAAATTAAAAATTAAAAATTAAAAATTAAAAATTAAAAATTAAAAATTAAAAATTAAAAATTAAAAATTAAAAATTAAAAATTAAAAATTAAAAATTAAAAATTAAAAATTAAAAATTAAAAATTAAAAATTAAAAATTAAAAATTAAAAATTAAAAATTAAAAATTAAAAATTAAAAATTAAAAATTAAAAATTAAAAATTAAAAATTAAAAATTAAAAATTAAAAATTAAAAATTAAAAATTAAAAATTAAAAATTAAAAATTAAAAATTAAAAATTAAAAATTAAAAATTAAAAATTAAAAATTAAAAATTAAAATTAAAAATTAAAAATTAAAAAATTAAAAATTAAAAATTAAAAATTAAAAATTAAAAATTAAAAATTAAAAATTAAAAATTAAAAATTAAAAATTAAAAATTAAAAATTAAAAATTAAAAATTAAAAATTAAAAATTAAAAATTAAAAATTAAAAATTAAAAATATTAAAAATTAAAAATTAAAAATTAAAAATTAAAAATTAAAAATTAAAAATTAAAAATTAAAAATTAAAAATTAAAAATTAAAAATTTAAAATTAAAAATTAAATATTAAAAATTAAAAATCAAAAATTAAAAATTAAAAATTCAAAATTCAAAATTCAAAACTAAAAATTAAAAACTAAAAATTAAAAAGTCAGAATTAAAAATTAAAAATTAAAAATTAAAAAATTAAAAATTAAAAATTAAAAATTAAAAATTAAAAATTAAAAATTAAAAATTAAAAATTAAAAATTAAAAATTAAAAATTAAAAATTAAAAATTAAAAATTAAAAATTAAAAATTAAAAATTAAAAATTAAAAATTAAAAATTAAAAATTAAAAATTAAAAATTAAAAATTAAAAATTAAAAATTAAAAATTAAAAATTAAAAATTAAAAATTAAAAATTAAAAATTAAAAATTAAAAATTAAAAATTAAAAATTAAAAATTAAAAATTAAAAATTAAAAATTAAAAATTAAAAATCAAACGTTAAAAATTAAAAATTCAAAATTCAAAACTAAAAATTAAAAACTAAAAATTAAAAAGTCAGAATTAAAAATTAAAAATTAAAAATTAAAAAATTAAAAATTAAAAATTAAAAATTAAAAATTAAAAATTAAAAATTAAAAATTAAAAATTAAAAATTAAAAATTAAAAATTAAAAATTAAAAATTAAAAATTAAAAATTAAAAATTAAAAATTAAAAATTAAAAATTAAAAATTAAAAATTAAAAATTAAAAATTAAAAATTAAAAATTAAAAATTAAAAATTAAAAATTAAAAATTAAAAATTAAAAATTAAAAATTAAAAATTAAAAATTAAAAATTAAAAATTAAAAATTAAAAATTAAAAATTAAAAATTAAAAATTAAAATTAAAAATTAAAAATTAAAAATTAAAAATTAAAAATTCAAAATTCAAAATTCAAAATTAAAACTTAAAAATTAAAAATTAAAAATTAAAAATTAAAAATTAAAAATTAAAAATTAAAAAATTAAAAATTAAAAATTAAAAATTAAAAATTAAAAATTAAAAATTAAAAATTAAAAATTAAAAATTAAAAATTAAAAATTAAAAATTAAAAATTAAAAATTAAAAATTAAAAATTAAAAATTAAAAATTAAAAATTAAAAATTAAAAAATAAAAATTAAAAATTAAAAATTAAAAATTAAAAATTAAAAATTAAAAATTAAAAATTAAAAATTAAAAATTAAAAATTAAAAATTAAAAATTAAAAATTAAAAATTAAAAATTAAAAATTAAAAATTAAAAATTAAAAATTAAAAATTAAAAATTAAAAATTAAAAATTAAAAAATTAAAAATTAAAAATTAAAAATTAAAAATTAAAATTAAAATTAAAAATTAAAAATTAAAAATTAAAAATTAAAAATTAAAAATTAAAAATTAAAAATTAAAAATTAAAAATTAAAAATTAAAAATTAAAAATTAAAAATTAAAAATTAAAAATTAAAAATTAATAATTAAAAATTAAAAATTAAAAATTAAAAATAAAAAATTAAAAATTAAAAATTAAAAATTAAAAATTAAAAATTAAAAATTAAAAATTAAAAATTAAAAATTAAAATTAAAAATTAAATATTAAAAATTAAAAATTAAAAATAAAAAATTAAAAATTAACAATTAAAATTTAAAAATTAAAAATTAAAAATTAAAAATTAAAAATTAAAAATTAAATATTAAAAATTAAAAATTAATAATTAAAAATTAAAAATTAAAAATTAAAAATTAAAAATTAAAAATTAAAAATTAAAAATTAAAAATTAAAAAAATCAAAAATCAAAAATTAAAAATTAAAAATTCAAAATTCAAAACTAAAAATTAAAAACTAAAAATTAAAAAGTCAGAATTAAAAATTAAAAATTAAAAATTAAAAAATTAAAAATTAAAAATTAAAAATTAAAAATTAAAAATTAAAAATTAAAAATTAAAAATTTAAAATTTAAAATTAAAAATTAAAAATTAAAAATTAAAAATTAAAAATTAAAAATTAAAAATTAAAAACTAAAAATTAAAAATTAAAAATTAAAAATTAAAAATTAAAAATTAAAAATTAAAAATTAAAAATTAATAATTAAAAATTAAAAATTAAAAAATTAAAAATTAAAAATTAAAAATTAAAAATTAAAAATTAAAAATTAAAAATTAAAAATTAAAAATTAAAAATTAAAAATTAAAAATTAAGAATTAAAAATTAAAAATTAAAAATTAAAAATTAATAATTCAAAATTAAAAATTAAAAATTAAAAATTAAAAATTAAAAATTAAAAATTAAAAATTAAAAATTAAAAATTAATAATTAAAAATTAAAAATTAAAAATTAAAAATTAAAAATTAAAAATTAAAAATTAAAAATTAAAAATTAAAAATTAAAAATTAAAAATTAAAAATTAAAAATTAAAAATTAAAAATTAAAAATTAAAAATTAAAAATTAAAAATTAAAAATTAAAAATTAAAAATTAAAAATTAAAAATTAAAAATTAAAAATTAAAAATTAAAAATTAAAAATTAAAAATTAAAAATTAAAAATTAAAAATTAAAAATTAAAAATTAAAAATTAAAAATTAAAAATTAAAAATTAAAAATTAACAATTAAAAATTAAAAATTAAAAATTAAAAATTAAAAATTAAAAATTAAAAATTAAAAATTAAAAATTAAAAATTAAAAATTAAAAATTAAAAATTAAAAATTAAAAATTAAAAATTAAAAATTAAAAATTAAAAATTAAAAATTAAAAATTAAAAATTAAAAATTAAAAATTAAAAATTAAAAATTAAAAATTAAAAATTAAAAATTAAAAATTAAAAATTAAAAATTAAAAATTAAAAATTAAAAAAAAAAATTAAAAATTAAAAATTAAATTAAACATTAAAAATAAAAAATTAAAAATTAAAAACTAAATATTAAAAATTAAAAATTAAAAATTAAAAATTTAAAATTAAAAACTAAAAATTAAAAATTAAAAATTAAAAATTAAAAATTAAAAATTAAAAATTAAAAATTGAAAATTAAAAATTAAAAATTAAAAATTAAAAATTAAAAATTACAAATTAAAAATTAAAAATTAAAAATTAAAAATTAAAAATTAAAAATTAAAAATTAAAAATTAAAAATTAAAAATTAAAAATTAAAAATTAAAAATTAAAAATTAAAAATTAAGAATTACAAATTAAAAATTAAAAATTAAAAATTAAAAATTAAAAATTAAAAATTAAAAATTAAAAATTAAAAATTAAAAATTAAAAATTAAAAATTAAAAATTAAAAATTAAAAATTAAAAATTAAAAATTAAAAATTAAAAATTAAAAATTAAAAATTAAAAATTAAAAATTAAAAATTAAAAATTAAAAATTAAAAATTAAAAATTAAAAATTAAAAATTAAAAATTAAAAATTAAAAATTAAAAATTAAAAATTAAAAATTAAAAATTAAAAATTAAAAATTAAAAATTAAAAATTAAAAATTAAAAATTAAAAATTAAAAATTAAAAATTAAAATTAAAAATTAAAAATTAAAAATTAAAAATTAAAAATTTAAAATTAAAAATTAAAAATTAAATATTAAAAATTAAAAATTAAAAATTAGAAATTAAAAATTAAAAATCAAAAATTAAAAATTAAAAATTAAAAAATAAAAATTAAAAATTACAAATTAAAAATTAATAATTGAAAATTAAAAATTAAAAATTAAAAATTAAAAATTAAAAATTAAAAATTAAAAATTAAAAATTAAAAATTAAAAATTAAAATTAAAAATTAAAAATTAAAAATTAAAAATTAAAAATTAAAAATTAAAAATTAAAAAATTAAAAATTAAAAATTAAAAATTAAAAATTAAAAATTAAAAATTAAAAATTAAAAATTAAAAATTAAAAATTAAAAATTAAAAATTAAAAATTAAAAATTAAAAATTAAAAATTAAAAATTAAAAATTAAAAATTAAAAATTAAAAATTAAAAATTAAAAAATTTAAAATTTAAAATTAAAAATTAAAAATTAAAAATTAAAAATTAAAAATTAAAAATTAAAAATTATAAATTATAAATTAAAAATTAAAAATTAAAAATTAAAAATTAAAATTTAAAAATTAAAAATTAAAAATTAAAAATTAAAAATTAAAAATTAAAAATTAAAAATTAAAAATTAAAAATTAAAAATTAAAAATTAAAAATTAAAAATTAAAAATTAAAAATTAAAAATTAAAAATTAAAAATTAAAAATTAAAAATTAAAAATTAAAAATTAAAAATTAAAAATTAAAAATTAAAAATTAAAAATTAAAAATTAAAAATTAAAAATTAAAAATATTAAAAATTAAATATTAAAAATTAATAATTAAAAATTAAAAATTTAAAATTAAAAATTAAAAATTAAAAATTAAATATTAAAAATTAAAAATTAAAAATTAAAAATTAAAAATCAAAAATTAAAAATTCAAAATTCAAAATTCAAAACTAAAAATTAAAAACTAAAAATTAAAAAGTCAGAATTAAAAATTAAAAATTAAAAATTAAAAATTAAAAATTAAAAATTAAAAATTAAAAATTAAAAATTAAAAATTAAAAATTAAAAATTAAAAATTAAAAATTAAAAATTAAAAATTAAAAATTAAAAATAAAAATTAAAAATTAAAAATTAAAAATTAAAAATTAAAAATTAAAAATTAAAAATTAAAAATTAAAAATTAAAAATTAAAAATTAAAAATTAAAAATTAAAAATTAAAAATTAAAAATTAAAAATTAAAAATTAAAAATTAAAAATTAAAAATTAAAAATTAAAAATTAAAAATTAAAAATTAAAAATTAAAAATTAAAAATTAAAAATTAAAAATTAAAAATTAAAAATTAAAAATTAAAAATTAAAAATTAAAAATTAAAAATTAAAAAGTAAAAATTAAAAATTAAAAATTTAAATTAAAAATTAAAATTTAAAAATTAAAAATTAAAAATTAAAAATTAAAAATTAAAAATTAAAAATTAAAAATTAAAAATTAAAAATTAAAAATTAAAAATTAAAAATTAAAAATTAAAAATTAAAAATTAAAAATTAAAAATTTTAAATTAAAAATTAAAAATTAAAAATTAAAAATTAAAAATTAAAAATTAAAAATTAAAAATTAAAAATTAAAAATTAAAAATTAAAAATTAAAAATTAAAAATTAAAAATTAAAAATTAAAAATTAAAAATTAAAAATTAAAAATTAAAAATTAAAAATTAAAAATTAAAAATTAAAAATTAAAAATTAAAAATTAAAAATTAAATATTAAAAATTAAAAATTAAAAATCAAAAATCAAAAATTAAAAATTAAAAATTCAAAATTCAAAACTAAAAATTAAAAACTAAAAATTAAAAAGTCAGAATTAAAAATTAAAAATTAAAAATTAAAAAATTAAAAATTACAAATTAAAAATTAAAAATTAAAAATTAAAAATTAAAAATTAAAAATTAAAAATTAAAAATTAAAAATTAAAAATTAAAAATTAAAAATTAAAAATTAAAAATTAAAAATTAAAAATTAAAAATTAAAAATTAAAAATTAAAAATTAAAAATTAAAAATTAAAAATTAAAAATTAAAAATTAAAAATTAAAAATTAAAAATTAAAAATTAAAAATTAAAAATTAAAAATTAAAAATTAAAAATTAAAAATTAAAAATTAAAAATTAAAAATTAAAAATTTAAAATTAAAAATTAAAAATTAAAAATTAAAAATTAAAAATTAAAAATTAAAAATTAAAAATTAAAAATTAAAAATTAAAAATTAAAAATTAAAAATTAAAAATTAAAAATTAAAAATTAAAAATTAAAAATTAAACATTAAAAATTAAAAATTAAAAATCAAAAATTAAAAAAAAATTAAAAATTAAAAATTAAAAATTAAAAATTAAATTAAACATTAAAAATAAAAAATTAAAAATTAAAAACTAAAAATTAAAAATTAAATATTAAAAAATAAAAATTTAAAATTAAAAACTAAAAATTAAAAATTAAAAATTAAAAATTAAAAATTAAAAATTAAAAATTAAAAATTAAAAATTAAAAATTAAAAATTAAAAATTAAAAATTAAAAATTAAAAATTAAAAATTAAAAATTAAAAATTAAAAATTAAAAATTAAAAATTAAAAATTAAAAATTAAAAATTAAAAATTAAAAATTAAAAATTAAAAATTAAAAATTAAAAATTGAAAATTAAAAATTAAAAATTAAAAATTAAAAATTAAAAATTAAAAATTAAAAATTAAAAATTAAAAATTAAAAATTAAAAATTAAAAATTAAAAATTAAAAATTAAAAATTAAAAATTAAAAATTAAAAATTAAAAATTAAAAATTAAAAATAAAAAATTAAAAATTAAAAATTAAAAAGTAAAAATTAAAAATTAAAAATTTAAATTAAAAATTAAAATTTAAAAATTAAAAATTAAAAATTAAAAATTAAAAATTAAAAATTAAAAATTAAAAATTAAAAATTAAAAATTAAAAATTAAAAATTAAAAATTAAAAATTAAAAATTAAAAATTAAAAATTAAAAATTAAAAATTAAAAATTAAAAATTAAAAATTAAAAATTAAAAATTAAAAATTAAAATTTAAAAATTAAAAATTAAAAATTAAAAATTAAAAATTAAAAAATAAAAATTAAAAATTAAAATTAAAAATTAAAAATTAAAAATTAAAAATTAAAAATTAAAAATTAAAAATTAAAAATTAAAAATTAAAAATTAAAAATTAAAAATTAAAAATTAAAAATTAAAAATTAAAAATTAAAAATTAAAAATTAAAAATTAAAAATTAAAAATTAAAAATTAAAAATTAAAAATTAAAAATTAAAAATTAAAAATTAAAAATTAAAAATTAAAAATTAAAAATTAAAAATTAAAAATTAAAAATTAAAAATTTAAAATTAAAAATTAAAAATTAAAAATTAAAAATTAAAAATTAAAAATTAAAAATTAAAAATTAAAAATTAAAAATTAAAAATTAAAAATTAAAAATTAAAAATTAAAAATTAAAAATTAAAAATTAAAAATTAAAAATTAAAAATTAAAAATTAAAAATTAAAAATTAAAAATTAAAAATTAAAAATTAAAAATTAAAAATTAAAAATTAAAAATTAAAAATTAAAAATTAAAAATTAAAAATTAAAAATTAAAAATTAAAAATTAAAAATTAAAAATTAAAAATTAAAAATTAAAAATTAAAAATTAAAAATTAAAAATTAAAAATTAAAAATTAAAAATTAAAAATTAAAATTAAAATTAAAAATTAAAAATTAAAAATTAAAAATTAAAATTAAAAATTAAAAATTAAAAATTAAAAATTAAAAATTAAAAATTAAAAATTAAAAATTAAAAATTAAAAATTAAAAATTAAAAATTAAAAATTAAAAATTAAAAATTAAAAATTAAAAATTAAAAATTAAAAATTAAAAATTAAAAATTAAAAATTAAAAATTAAAAATTAAAAATTAAAAATTAAAAATTAAAAATTAAAAATATTAAAAATTAAAAATTAAAAATTAATAATTAAAAATTAAAAATTTAAAATTAAAAATTAAAAATTAAAAATTAAAAATTAAAAATTAAATATTAAAAATTAAAAATTAAAAATCAAAAATTAAAAATTAAAAATTAAAAATTCAAAATTCAAAAACTAAAAATTAAAAACTAAAAATTAAAAATTAAAAATTAAAAATTAAAAATTAAAAATTAATAATTAAAAATTAAAAATTAAAAATTAAAAATTAAAAATTAAATATTAAAAATTAAAAATTAAAAATTAAAAATTAAAAATTAAAAATTAAAAATTAAAATTTAAAAATTAAAAATTAAAAATTAAAAATTAAAAATTAAAAATTAAAAATTAAAAATTAAAAATTAAAAATTAAAAATTAAAAATTAAAAATTAAAAATTAAAAATTAAAAATTAAAAATTAAAAATTAAAAATTAAAAATTAAAAATTAAAAATTGAAAATTAAAAATTAAAAATTAAAAATTAAAAATTAAAAATTAAAAATTAAAAATTAAAAATTAAAAAATTAAAAATTAAAAATTAAAAATTAAAAATTAAAAATTAAAAATTAAAAATTAAAAATTAAAAATTAAAAATTAAAAATTAAAAATTAAAAATTAAAAATTAAAAATTAAAAATTAAAAATTAAAAATTAAAAATTAAAAATTAAAAATTTAAAAATTAAAAATTAAAAATTAAAAATTAAAAATTAAAAATTAAAAATTAAAAATTAAAAATTAAAAATTAAAAATTAAAAATTAAAAATTAAAAATTAAAAATTAAAAATTAAAAATTAAAAATTAAAAATTAAAAATTAAAAATTAAAAATTAAATTAAAAATTAAAAATAAAAAATTAAAAATTAAAAATTAAAAACTAAAAATTAAAAAATTAAAAATTAAAAATTAAAAATTAAAAATTAAAAATTAAAAATTAAAAATTAAAAATTAAAAATTAAAAATTAAAAATTAAAAATTAAAAATTAAAAATTAAAAATTAAAAATTAAAAATTAAAAATTAAAAATTAAAAATTAAAAATTAAAAATTAAAAATTAAAAACTAATAATTAAAAATTAAAAATTAAAAATTAAAAATTAAAAATTAAAAATTAAAAATTAAAAATTAAAAATTAAAAATTAAAAATTAAAATTAAAAATTAAAAATTAAAAATTAAAAATTAAAAATTAAAAATTAAAAATTAAAAATTAAAAATTAAAAATCAAAAATTAAAAAAAAATTAAAAATTAAAAATTAAAAATTAAAAATTAAATTAAACATTAAAAATAAAAAATTAAAAATTAAAAACTAAAAATTAAAAATTAAAAATTAAAAAATAAAAATTTAAAATTAAAAACTAAAAATTAAAAATTAAAAATTAAAAATTAAAAATTAAAAATTAAAAATTAAAAATTAAAAATTAAAAATTAAAAATTAAAAATTAAAATTTAAAAATTAAAAATTAAAAATTAAAATTAAAAATTAAAAATTAAAAATTAAAAATTAAAAATTAAAAATTAAAAATTAAAAATTAAAAATTAAAAATTAAAAATTAAAAATTAAAAATTAAAAATTAAAAATTAAAAATTAAAAATTAAAAATTGAAAATTAAAACTTAAAAATTAAAAATTAAAAATTAAAAATTAAAAATTAAAAATTAAAAATTAAAAATTAAAAATTAAAAATTAAAAATTAAAAATTAAAAATTAAAAATTAAAAATTAAAAATTAAAAATTAAAAATAAAAAATTAAAAATTAAAAATTAAAAAGTAAAAATCAAAAATTAAAAATTTAAATTAAAAATTAAAATTTAAAAATTAAAAATTAAAAATTAAAAATTAAAAATTAAAAATTAAAAATTAAAAATTAAAAATTAAAAATTAAAAATTAAAAATTAAAAATTAAAAATTAAAAAATTAAAAATTAAAAATTAAAAATTAAAAATTAAAATTTAAAATTTAAAAATTAAAAATTAAAAATTAAAAATTAAAAATTAAAAATTAAAAAATAAAAATTAAAAATTAAAAATTAAAAATTAAAAATTAAAAATTAAAAATTAAAAATTAAAAATTAAAAATTAAAAATTAAAAATTAAAAATTAAAAATTAAAAATTAAAAATTAAAAATTAAAAATTAAAAATTAAAAATTAAAAAATTAAAAATTAAAAATTAAAAATTAAAAATTAAAAATTAAAAATTAAAAATTAAAAATTAAAATTAAAAATTAAAATTAAAAATTAAAAATTAAAAATTAAAAATTAAAAATTAAAAATTAAAAATTAAAAATTAAAAATTAAAAATTAAAAATTAAAAATTAAAAATTAAAAATTAAAAATTAAAAATTAAAAATTAAAAATTAAAAATTAAAATTAAAATTAAAAATTAAAAATTAAAAATTAAAAATTAAAAATTAAAAATTAAAAATTAAAAATTAAAAATTAAAAATTAAAAATTAAAAATTAAAAATTAAAAATTAAAAATTAAAAATTAAAAATTAAAAATTAAAAATTAAAAATTAAAAATTAAAAATTAAAAATTAAAAATTAAAAATTAAAAATTAAAAATTAAAAATTAAAAATTAAAAATTAAAAATTAAAAATTAAAAATTAAAAATTAAAAATTAAAAATTAAAAAATTAAAAATTAAAAATTAAAAATTAAAAATTAAAAATTAAAAATTAAAAATTAAAAATTAAAAATTAAAAATTAAAAATTAAAAATTAAAAATTAAAAATTAAAAATTAAAAATTAAAAATTAAAAATTAAAAATTAAAAATTAAAAATTAAAAATTAAAAATTAAAAATTAAAAATTAAAAATTAAAAATTAAAAATTAAAAATTAAAAATTAAAAATTAAAAATTAAAAATTAAAAATATAAAAATTAAAAATTAAAAATTAATAATTAAAAATTAAAAATTTAAAATTAAAAATTAAAAATTAAAAATTAAAAATTAAATATTAAAAATTAAAAATTAAAAATCAAAAATTAAAAATTAAAAATTAAAAATTCAAAATTCAAAACTAAAAATTAAAAACTAAAAATTAAAAATTAAAAATTAAAAATTAAAAATTAAAAATTAAAAATTAATAATTAAAAATTAAAAATTAAAAATTAAATATTAAAAATTAAAAATTAAAAATTAAAAATTAAAAAATTAAAAATTAAAAATTAAAATTTAAAAATTAAAAATTAAAAATTAAAAATTAAAAATTAAAAATTAAAAATTAAAAATTAAAAATTAAAAATTAAAAATTAAAAATTAAAAATTAAAAATTAAAAATTAAAAATTAAAAATTAAAAATTAAAAATTAAAAAAATTAAAAATTGAAAAATTAAAAATTAAAAATTAAAAATTAAAAATTAAAAATTAAAAATTAAAAATTAAAAATTAAAAATTAAAAATTAAAAATTAAAAATTAAAAATTAAAAATTAAAAATTAAAAATTAAAAATTAAAAATTAAAAATTAAAAATTAAAAATTAAAAATTAAAAATTAAAAATTAAAAATTAAAAATTAAAAATTAAAAATTAAAAATTAAAAATTAAAAATTAAAAATTAAAAATTAAAAATTAAAAATTAAAACTTAAAAATTAAAAAAATTAAAAATTAAAAATTAAAAATTAAAAATTAAAACTTAAATTAAAAATTAAAAATAAAAAATTAAAAATTAAAAATTAAAAACTAAAAATTAAAAATTAAAAATTAAAAATTAAAAATTAAAAATTAAAAATTAAAAATTAAAAATTAAAAATTAAAAATTAAAAATTAAAAATTAAAAATTAAAAATTAAAAATTAAAAATTAAAAATTAAAAATTAAAAATTAAAAATTAAAAAATTAAAAATTAAAAATTAAAAATTAAAAATTAAAAATTAAAAATTAAAAATTAAAAAATTAAAAATTAAAAATTAAAAATTAAAAATTAAAAATTAAAAATTAAAAATTAAAAATTAAAAATTAAAAATTAAAAATTAAAAATTAAAAATTAAAAATTAAAAATTAAAAATTAAAAATTAAAAATTAAAAATTAAAAATTAAAAATTAAAAATTAAAAATTAAAAACTAAAAATTAAAAATTAAAAATTAAAAATTAAAATTAAAAATTAAAAATTAAAAATTAAAAATTAAAAATTAAAAATTAAAAATTAAAAATTAAAAATTAAAAATTAAAAATTAAAAATTAAAAATTAAAAATTAAAAATTAAAAATTAAAAATTAAAAATTAAAAATTAAAAATTAAAAATTAAAAATTAAAAATTAAAAATTAAAAATTAAAAATTAAAAATTAAAAATTAAAAATTAAAAATTAAAAATTAAAAATTAAAAATTAAAAATAAAAAATTAAAAATTAAAAATTAAAAATTAAAAATTAAAAATTAAAAATTAAAAATTAAAAATTAAAAATTAAAAATTAAAAATTAAAAATTAAAAATTAAAAATTAAAAATTAAAAATTAAAAATTAAAAATTAAAAATTAAAAATTAAAAATTAAAAATTAAAAATTAAAAATTAAAAATTAAAAATTAAAAATTAAAAATTAAAAGTTAAAAATTAAAAATTAAAAATTAAAAATTAAAAATTAAAAATTAAAAATTAAAAATTAAAAATTAATAATTAAAAATTAAAAATTAAAAATTAAAAATTAAAATAAAAAATTAAAAATTAAAAATTAAAAATTAAAAATTAAAAATTAAAAATTAAAAATTAAAAATTAAAAATTAAAAATTAAAAATTAAAAATTAAAAATTAAAAATTAAAAATTAAAAATTAAAAATTAAAAATTAAAAATTAAAATTAAAAATTAAAAATTAAAAATTAAAAATTAAAAATTAAAAATTAAAAATTAAAAA
>CAVMKG010000032.1:0-10000 GCA_963682025.1 Cordilura impudica
ATTATTATAATAATAATAATAATAATAATAATAATAATAATAATAATAATAATAATAATAAATAATAATAATAATAATAATAATAATAATAATAATAATAATAATAATAATAATAATAATAATAATAATAATAATAATAATAATAATAATAATAATAATAATAATAATAATAATAATAATAATAATAATAATAATAATAATAATAATAATAATAATAATATTAATAATAATAATAATAATAATAATAATAATAATAATAATAATAGTAATAATAATAATAATAATAATAATAATAATAATAATAATAATAATAATAATAATAATAATAATAATAATAATAATAATAATAATAATATAATAATAATAATAACAATATTAATAATAATAATAATAATAATAATAATAATAATAATAATAATAATAATAATAATAATAATAATAATAATAATAATAATAATAATAATAATAATAATAATAATAATAATAATAATAATAATAATAATAATAATAATAATAATAATAATAATAATAATAATAATAATAATAATAATATAATAATAATAATAATAATAATAATAATAATAATAATAATAATAATAATAATAATAATAATAATAATAATAATAATAATAATAATAATAATAATAATAATAATAATAATAATAATAATAATAATAATAATAATAATAATAATAATAATAATAATAATAATAATAATAATAATAATAATAATAATAATAATAATAATAATAATAATAATAATAATAATAATAATAATAATAATAATAATAATAATAATAATAATAATAATAATAATAATAATAATAATAATAATAATAATAATAATAATAATAATAATATTAATAATAATAATAATAATAATTTTTTTTTTTTTTTTTTTTTAATTTATTTATTAGGTAAATCGAAATATACAATTCATTAAAAAAAATTTTAAACCCTTGCAAAGCCATTTAAGGCTTGTCTGCTGGTGTAAAATTTCTCAAAAATAAGTATTTTATAATAATTGATTTAATGTATTCATTGCTGGTTGATAAAGAAATTCTTAAAAATTTTCTTTCTGTTGTTGTAATTGGTTGTTGATTGCATGATATCAGGTGGCATTTTGTTGAAAATTGTTGGCATCATTACGGTGAGTGTATTTCTACCATATTCGTTGTTGTATTTTGGAATCTTATACCTTCCTTCTGCGTTCATCCTTGTTTGATAATTGTGGTTTATCTGTTGGAGTAAACTGTTGTCCTTGTGAAACTCGACGGCAATTGTGGTGTAGTAGATGTTTTTTATATTTAGTATGTGTAGGTTTTTAGTTATGTTATTTTCTGTTATGATTGTATTATATTCTTCATTTGTTACTGTTGTATTACTAGTATTTTGTTGAGTGCTTATATTGTTTTATATTTCGTTGTAGTTGTTAACTGTATAAATATCATCGCCTATATTTGTGTTATTGATTGTTGGGTAGTTTACTGTAGCATGTCTTCTTTTTTTAAGGATTTTCAGTATCTGGTTTTGGGATTTTTGAAGTTTATGGCAAAATGTTGAGTGTCCCCAAGCCGCTATCCCATGACGAATATGCGATTCTACCAGCGAGAAGTACGCTTGTCTTACTACCATATTGTTGGCACAAAAGCTTAGATGATTTAGTATATACGCCGCTTTCCTCAGTTTATTTGAGACATCATCAATATGCAGATCCCATTTAAAGTTGTGGTCAACTATCACGCCAAGATACTTATAAGAATTTACTAATTCTATAGTTGTTGAACATATATCATCTTCGTAGTTGAAGTCCTCGGTTTTTTGGTTATGCAGGCAATCTATTCCGTGATATTTTAGCTTTATGTCATAGTACAAGTATTTTGGAGTTTTGATGTGCATCAGCTTAGTCTTCGATGGATTTATTATCAGTTCGTGGTCATGGCGCCATTTTATTGCTACATCTAACTGATTTTGCATGATTCTTATAGCATCAAATAAATTTTTGTGAGCAACAACAATTGCAGTATCGTCTGCGTAAGCGAAAATTTTACTAAGTTTTAATACTTTTATTAAATCATTTGCATATATTAAGTACAGTATTGGTCCTAATTTAGATCCTTGAGGAACTCCACAAATTGTTGTTATTTCTTCGCTGATCACATTAGCAACTTTGACCCGATACCTTCTTAGTGTTAAATAGTTTTTAAACCATTCCTTGCAAATACCTCGTACTCCAACTCGCTCCAACATTTGGATCAATTTATCATGAGATATTTTATCGAAGGCTTTGCTAAAGTCTATAAATAACGTGAGGCAGTGATGGCTTTTGCTGAGTTGTTGGTTAATGAAATTAGCGAAGGTTCCAAGGAGTTGATTAATATTTTTTCCTTGCTGAAATCCGAATTGATTCACGCTTAAGATTTTATTTTTGTATAGGAAGTTTCTGAGTCTTTTACATACAATTTCCTCCATAATTTTCTCGACCACGGGTAGTATCGATATTGGGCGATAATTATTACAATCGTTTTTCGTACCGTTTTTATAAATAGGTCGAACCACTGATATTTTGAACATATCTGGTATTGTGCCGGTATTTATTATAATGTTTATTAATTTTGTTATCACGGGAGTCATTATATTGGCATTGTTTTTGAGATCTATTGGTCTGATTCCATCGCATCCCGCACTTTTTTTCACATTAAGAGTTCTTAAAATGTTGAAAATTTCCAATTCGTCGGTTAGGGTCATATAAAAAGAGTTCTGTATTGATCTTGGTGTATAATTAATTGTTTTTATTTTGCATTTATGTAAAATATTTATCACATTTTGCTTAAAATTTTTTGCAAAACTGTTGCATATTTCTGCTACATTTTTGTTTTTGAAATTTTTTAATACCGTATTATCCACATCATTTGTTTTTTTGCCGATTATTTCATTTACAATTTGCCAAGTAACCCGAATATTATTTCTGTTTTCGTAAAATTTATTTTTATAGTAATAATTTTTTGCATAGTTCAATTTTTTATTTATTAAGTTTCTGTATGTTTTGTATTCATTTTCTAGTGATTTATTATTTCTATTTGCCATTTTTTAAAAAGTTTATCCCTATAGTTACAACATTTAACTAAATGTTCACTCATCCACGGATTTGTTATTCTTTTTTTATCTTTTGTATTTGCAAGTTTTTTTGCATTTTCATAAATATAGTTAAATTTTTCATTTATTAATAATAATAATAATAATAATAATAATAATAATAATAATAATAATAATAATAATTATAATAACAATAATAATAATAATAATAATAATAATAATAATAATAATAATAATAATAATAATAATAATTATATAATAATAATAATAATAATAATAATAATAATAATAATAATAATAATAATAATAATAATAATAATAATAATAATAATAATAATAATAATAATAATAATAATAATAATAATAATAATAATAATAATAATAATAATAATAATAATAATAATAATAATAATAATAATAATAATAATAATAATAATAATAATAATAATAATAATAATAATAATAATAATAATAATAATAATAATAATAATAATAATAATAATAATAATAATAATAATAATAACAATAATAATAATAATAATAATAATAATAATAATAATAATAATAATAATAATAATAACAATAATAATAATAATAATAATAATAATAATAATAATAATAATAATAATAATAATAATAATAATAATAATAATAATAATAATAATAATAATAATAATAATAATAATAATAATAATAATAATAATAATAATAATAATAATAATAATAATAATAATAATAATAATAATAATAATAATAATAATAATAATAATAATAATAATAATAATAATAATAATAATAATAATAATAATAATAATAATAATAATAATAATAATAATAATAATAATAATAATAATAATAATAATAATAATAATAATAATAATAATAATAATAATAATAATAATAATAATAATAATAATAATAATAATAATAATAATAATAATAATAATAATAATAATAATAATAATAATAATAATAATAATAATAATAATAATAATAATAATAATAATAATAATAATAATAATAATAATAATAATAATAATAATAATAATAATAATAATAATAATAATAATAATAATAATAATAATAATAATAATAATAATAATAATAATAATAATAATAATAATAATAATAATAATAATAATAATAATAATAATAATAATAATAATAATAATAATAATAATAATAATAATAATAATAATAATAATAATAATAATAATAATAATAATAATAATAATAATAATAATAATAATAATAATAATAATAATAATAATAATAATAATAATAATAATAATAATAATAATAATAATAATAATAATAATAATAATAATAATAATAATAATAATAATAATAATAATAATAATAATAATAATAATAATAATAATAATAATAATAATAATAATAATAATAATAATAATAATAATAATAATAATAATAATAATAATAATAATAATAATAATAATAATAATAATAATAATAATAATAATAATAATAATAATAATAATAATAATAATAATAATAATAATAATAATAATAATAATAATAATAATAATAAATAATAATAATAATAATAATAATAATAATAATAATAATAATAATAATAATAATAATAATAATAATAATAATAATAATAATAATAATAATAATAATAATAATAATAATAATAATAATAATAATAATAATAATAATAATAATAATAATAATAATAATAATAATAATAATAATAATAATAATAATAATAATAATAATAATAATAATAATAATAATAATAATAATAATAATAATAATAATAATAATAATAATAATAATAATAATAATAATAATAATAATAATAATAATAATAATAATAATAATAATAATAATAATAATAATAATAATAATAATAATAATAATAATAATAATAATAATAATAATAATAATAATAATAATAATAATAATAATAATAATAATAATAATAATAATAATAATAATAATAATAATAATAATAATAATAATAATAATAATAATAATAATAATAATAATAATAATAATAATAATAATAATAATAATAATAATAATAATAATAATAATAATAATAATAATAATAATAATAATAATAATAATAATAATAATAATAATAATAATAATAATAATAATAATAATAATAATAATAATAATAATAATAATAATAATAATAATAATTAATAATAATAATAATAATAATAATAATAATAATAATAATAATAATAATAATAATAATAATAATAATAATAATAATAATAATAATAATAATAATAATAATAATAATAATAATAATAATAATAATAATAATAATAATAATAATAATAATAATAATAATAATAATAATAATAATAATAATAATAATAATAATAATAATAATAATAATAATAATAATAATAATAATAATAATAATAATAATAATAATAATAATAATAATAATAATAATAATAATAATAATAATAATAATAATAATAATAATAATAATAATAATAATAATAATAATAATAATAATAATAATAATAATAATAATAATAATAATAATAATAATAATAATAATAATAATAATAATAATAATAATAATAATAATAATAATAATAATAATAATAATAATAATAATAATAATAATAATAATAATAATAATAATAATAATAATAATAATAATAATAATAATAATAATAATAATAATAATAATAATAATAATAATAATAATAATAATAATAATAATAATAATAATAATAATAATAATAATAATAATAATAATAATAATAATAATAATAATAAATAATAATAATAATAATAATAATAATAATAATAATAATAATAATAATAATAATAATAATAATAATAATAATAATAATAATAATAATAATAATAATAATAATAATAATAATAATAATAATAATAATAATAATAATAATAATAATAATAATAATAATAATAATAATAATAATAATAATAATAATAATAATAATAATAATAATAATAATAATAATAATAATAATAATAATAATAATAATAATAATAATAATAATAATAATAATAATAATAATAATAATAATAATAATAATAATAATAATAATAATAATAATAATAATAATAATAATAATAATAATAATAATAATAATAATAATAATAATAATAATAATAATAATAATAATAATAATAATAATAATAATAATAATAATAATAATAATAATAATAATAATAATAATAATAATAATAATAATAATAATAATAATAATAATAATAATAATAATAATAATAATAATAATAATAATAATATAATAATAATAATAATAATAATAATAATAATAATAATAATAATAATAATAATAATAATAATAATAATAATAATAATAATAATAATAATAATAATAATAATAATAATAATAATAATAATAATAATAATAATAATAATAATAATAATAATAATAATAATAATAATAATAATAATAATAATAATAATAATAATAATAATAATAATAATAATAATAATAATAATAATAATAATAATAATAATAATAATATAATAATAATAATAATAATAATAATAATAATAATAATAATAATAATAATAATAATAATAATAATAATAATAATAATAATAATAATAATAATAATAATAATAATAATAATAATAATAATAATAATAATAATAATAATAATAATAATAATAATAATAATAATAATAATAATAATAATAATAATAATAATAATAATAATAATAATAATAATAATAATAATAATAATAATAATAATAATAATAATAATAATAATAATAATAATAATAATAATAATAATAATAATAATAATAATAATAATAATAATAATAATAATAATAATAATAATAATAATAATAATAATAATAATAATAATAATAATAATAATAATAATAATAATAATAATAATAATAATAATAATAATAATAATAATAATAATAATAATAATAATAATAATAATAATAATAATAATAATAATAATAATAATAATAATAATAATAATAATAATAATAATAATAATAATAATAATAATAATAATAATAATAATAATAATAATAATAATAATAATAATAATAATAATAATAATAATAATAATAATAATAATAATAATAATAATAATAATAATAATAATAATAATAATAATAATAATAATAATAATAATAATAATAATAATAATAATAATAATAATAATAATAATAATAATAATAATAATAATAATAATAATAATAATAATAATAATAATAATAATAATAATAATAATAATAATAATAATAATAATAATAATAATAATAATAATAATAATAATAATAATAATAATAATAATAATAATAATAATAATAATAATAATAATAATAATAATAATAATAATAATAATAATAATAATAATAATAATAATAATAATAATAATAATAATAATAATAATAATAATAATAATAATAATAATAATAATAATAATAATAATAATAATAATAATAATAATAATAATAATAATAATAATAATAATAATAATAATAATAATAATAATAATAATAATAATAATAATAATAATAATAATAATAATAATAATAATAATAATAATAATAATAATAATAATAATAATAATAATAATAATAATAATAATAATAATAATAATAATAATAATAATAATAATAATAATAATAATAATAATAATAATAATAATAATAATAATAATAATAATAATAATAATAATAATAATAATAATAATAATAATAATAATAATAATAATAATAATAATAATAATAATAATAATAATAATAATAATAATAATAATAATAATAATAATAATAATAATAATAATAATAATAATAATAATAATAATAATAATAATAATAATAATAATAATAATAATAATAATAATAATAATAATAATAATAATAATAATAATAATAATAATAATAATAATAATAATAATAATAATAATAATAATAATAATAATAATAATAATAATAATAATAATAATAATAATAATAATAATAATAATAATAATAATAATAATAATAATAATAATAATAATAATAATAATAATAATAATAATAATAATAATAATAATAATAATAATAATAATAATAATAATAATAATAATAATAATAATAATAATAATAATAATAATAATAATAATAATAATAATAATAATAATAATAATAATAATAATAATAATAATAATAATAATAATAATAATAATAATAATAATAATAATAATAATAATAATAATAATAATAATAATAATAATAATAATAATAATAATAATAATAATAATAATAATAATAATAATAATAATAATAATAATAATAATAATAATAATAATAATAATAATAATAATAATAATAATAATAATAATAATAATAATAATAATAATAATAATAATAATAATAATAATAATAATAATAATAATAATAATAATAATAATAATAATAATAATAATAATAATAATAATAATAATAATAATAATAATAATAATAATAATAATAATAATAATAATAATAATAATAATAATAATAATAATAATAATAATAATAATAATAATAATAATAATAATAATAATAATAATAATAATAATAATAATAATAATAATAATAATAATAATAATAATAATAATAATAATAATAATAATAATAATAATAATAATAATAATAATAATAATAATAATAATAATAATAATAATAATAATAATAATAATAATAATAATAATAATAATAATAATAATAATAATAATAATAATAATAATAATAATAATAATAATAATAATAATAATAATAATAATAATAATAATAATAATATAATAATAATAATAATAATAATAATAATAATAATAATAATAATAATAATAATAATAATAATAATAATAATAATAATAATAATAATAATAATAATAATAATAATAATAATAATAATAATAATAATAATAATAATAATAATAATAATAATAATAATAATAATAATAATAATAATAATAATAAATAATAATAATAATAATAATAATAATAATAATAATAATAATAATAATATAATAATAATAATAATAATAATAATAATAATAATAATAATAATAATAATAATAATAATAATAATAATAATAATAATAATAATAATAATAATAATAATAATAATAATAATAATAATAATAATAATAATAATAATAATAATAATAATAATAATAATAATAATAATAATAATAATAATAATAATAATAATAATAATAATAATAATAATAATAATAATAATAATAATAATAATAATAATAATAATAATAATAATAATAATAATAATAATAATAATAATAATAATAATAATAATAATAATAATAATAATAATAATAATAATAATAATAATAATAATAATAATAATAATAATAATAATAATAATAATAATAATAATAATAATAATAATAATAATAATAATAATAATAATAATAATAATAATAATAATAATAATAATAATAATAATAATAATAATAATAATAATAATAATAATAATAATAATAATAATAATAATAATAATAATAATAATAATAATAATAATAATAATAATAATAATAATAATAATAATAATAATAATAATAATAATAATAATAATAATAATAATAATAATAATAATAATAATAATAATAATAATAATAATAATAATAATAATAATAATAATAATAATAATAATAATAATAATAATAATAATAATAATAATAATAATAATAATAATAATAATAATAATAATAATAATAATAATAATAATAATAATAATAATAATAATAATAATAATAATAATAATAATAATAATAATAATAATAATAATAATAATAATAATAATAATAATAATAATAATAATAATAATAATAATAATAATAATAATAATAATAATAATAATAATAATAATAATAATAATAATAATAATAA
>CAVMKG010000032.1:20000-25000 GCA_963682025.1 Cordilura impudica
TAATTAATAATTAATAATTAATAATTAATAATTAATAATTAATAATTAATAATTAATAATTAATAATTAATAATTAATAATTAATAATTAATAATTAATAATTAATAATTAATAATTAATAATTAATAATTAATAATTAATAATTAATAATTAATAATTAATAATTAATAATTAATAATTAATAATTAATAATTAATAATTAATAATTAATAATTAATAATTAATAATTAATAATTAATAATTAATAATTAATAATTAATAATTAATAATTAATAATTAATAATTAATAATTAATAATTAATAATTAATAATTAATAATTAATAATTAATAATTAATAATTAATAATTAATAATTAATAATTAATAATTAATAATTAATAATTAATAATTAATAATTAATAATTAATAATTAATAATTAATAATTAATAATTAATAATTAATAATTAATAATTAATAATTAATAATTAATAATTAATAATAAATAATTAATAATTAATAATTAATAATTAATAATTAATAATAAATAATTAATAATTAATAATTAATAATTAATAATTAATAATTAATAATTCATAATTAATAATTAATAATTAATAATTAATATTTAATAATTAATAATTAATAATTAATAATTAATAATTAATAATTAATAATTAATAATTAATAATTAATAATTATTAATTAATAATTAATAATTAATAATTAATAATTAATAATTATGTTAGAACGCAGTTTTTATAATCTTCGTTTTGCGAACGAAAAACACAGACGTCTTTACTATACAATGGTTTATTTGCGAGTAATTCAAAGTTAAAAGTAAAGTGTATAAAAGATGAGAAAGAATAAAAAAATACAGCGTAGTAAATATTCGCATTGGCAATAGAGTTGTATTATAATGTAGTCCAAACTTCAATACTCCTCCTCAATGCCAATATTTAAATTTCATCTGATTACATTAAATTCAATCCCAAAAGTTGCGTATAGCGTTCATGACTAACTCTCGGAAGGTTCTTCGTCAGCACATCTGCTATCATATCCTTAGTATTACAATATTTTAAAGTTATCAATTTATTTCTATATAAATCCCTGACGTGATGATATTTAATATCGATATGTTTGCTACGGGCATGGTATATGGGATTCTTAACAAGCTGCAATGCCCCCATATTGTCACCTTGGATTTCAATAACATCCCCATTATGTAGTTCAATTTCATTGAGAAGTTTGACGATATACGTGGCCTCTTTGGCTGCTGAAGAGAGTGCCATATATTCAGCTTCGGTACTCGATAGGGCTACTGATTGCTGCTTTCGACTTTCCCAAGAAATTGCCGCCCCGGCCATAATAAAGGTATAGCCAGTGTATGATTTGCGGTCAATAGCATCTCCGCCCCAATCTGCATCAACATAACATTTAACTGGATCGCCAGTTTTAAAATATTTCAGTTGCATATTTACAGTTTTGTGTAGATATTTCAGTACTCTTTTTGCTGCGGTAAAATGTTCTATATGCGGATCGCTGTTCTTTTGAGATAATTTTGAAATGGAGTGTATTATATCGGGCCTGGTACATATACCAATATACATAAGAGATCCAATCAGTGATTGGTAGTCAAGTAGGCTGATTCTCTTGCAGTAGTCATCTTTACATGCAATTTGGAAATTGGGTTCCAAAGGTGTTGCAACTGATCGACAGTTATCCATGCCAAACCTTTTCAATAACCGTTTTATGTTGGCTTTCTGACTAATCGCAACCGATCCCGTTGGGCCATCTCTTTCTATCTCAATATTCAAAAAATGGTTCACTGGACCCTTGTCCACCACTTCGACTCTTTTCGAAATCTCATATTTAACCCATTTTATATCTTTAATGTCAGAGCACCCAATCAAAATATCGTCCACATATACCGCAATCATGTTTATCTTATTTTCACATTTCATTATGTATAAGCAAGGCTCACTTTGACATGCATGAAACCCAATTTCATTTAAAATAGAATTCAACTTACGATTCCATTGGCGTCCTGATTGCTTGAGGCCATACAAAGCTTTCCTCAATTTCAACACATGATGTGGTCGGCTTTCATCTAAAAATTTTTCCGGTTGAGTAATATACACATCTTCGTCCAACTCGCTGTTGAGGTATGCAGTCGAAACATCGACTTGGTGTAGGTGTAATTCGTATTCAGCCGCCAATGCAAACACCATCCTTATAGTTTCGTATCGTACGACCGGAGAAAAAGTTTCATCGTAATTAACTCCATATTTTTGTGCACACCCTTTCGCCACCAACCTTGCCTTAAATCTTTCAATGTCACCGGCTTTATTTCTTTTTAGTGCGAATACCCATCTACAGCCAATAGCCTTTTGTTCCTTAGGTAGCTCAACAAGTTCCCATGTTTTATTATCGAGAAGCGCATTGTATTCATCTTCCATTGCATTCCACCAGTACTGCGAACATTCACCCGATAGGGCTTCATCCACGGTTTCGGGAACATCAATATTCTCAGAGCACATGAAATTAATGGTGTTAAATATCTTCTTAGGTCTACCAGGCGCACCACTGCGACATATTCTTGGCCTTCCGGGTCCCCTTTTATCTGGTGCCTCATCATTGTAATTATTTTCACTAGCAGATTCATAATCACTTTCATTTCGAATATTTTCTTGGGCAACTTCTAAATCATTTTCATCATTGTCATGTACTTCAACTTCTTTTGGCAGCAACTCAATATCGACATAATCTTCCATATCTGCCTCGACAAAATAAACATCTCTGCTAACGATGACTCTTCTTGTTGTCTTTTCATATAGTCGATAAGCCTTTGCAGTATCCGAATACCCTACCATAATGTATTCTCTGCCCTTTGGTTTAAACTTACTGTGATGTCTCTTGTCTAGTGCAATGGCCACTGATCCAAATGTTTTCAAATGTTTTACCACTGGCTTACGGTTGAACCATATTTCGTATGGCGTAGTTTCATCTAATGCTTTTGTCGGAGCTCTATTCCGCAAATATGCGGCAGTATTGACTGCTTCGGCCCAAAGATTTTCGGGAAGACTTCCACCAACCAGCATGCATCGCGCCATTTCCACTAGCGTTCGGTTGAATCTTTCTGCCACGCCGTTTTGTTGGGGAGTATACGGTACGGTTAATTGTCGGACAATTCCATTTTCCTTTAAATAATTATCGAAAGCTCCATTCACGTACTCAGTACCATTGTCGCTGCGCAATATTTTTATTTTGCGATCAACTTGTCGCTCAACCATACATTTAAATTCTTTGAATTTGTCAAATACCTCGTTTTTTCCTTTCAAAAAATAAACAAACACATAGCGACTCTTATCATCAATGAACGTTAGCATATATTTTGCACCACCACTTGATACTGTGGTCATAGGGCCACAAACATCGCTAGCACAATTTCCAGCAAATCATTGGATCTATTGTCAGAACTTTTAAATGGTCTGACACAACATTTACTTTTCAAACATACAGTGCAGTTGATATTGTCAGGAACGTTTAACTGCAAGCCAACAACCATATGTTTATTTACTAGTTGTCGCAAACTAGCAAAATTCATATGTCCATATCGTTGATGCCATTTCATAGCCTCTCCAGTAGTGCCACATGAAAAGAAAAATTCATTATCATTTGCTCCATATAAAAACAAATCGCCGACCTTTTTTGCTACAAAAAAATTCTTACCGCCTTTACTTATTACTGCCTCTCTGTCGCTGAATTTTACAACACAATCATTTTTTACAGCTTTTCCAACTGAAACAAAATTGCATTGCAAACACGGGATATAGAGAACATCTTTCAATGTTATGTCAAACTCTTTGATGTGTACTTGTCCTCTGCCCATTGTTTTAATTTTATTGCTGCCGGCAAGTATAATTTCTTCAGTATGGTCTTCAAATTCATCAAACATGTTGCGGTTGCAACATAAATGAGAAGATGCGCCGCTGTCGACGCACCAAATGTTCTGTCGTAATGTATTGTCCGAGTTCACACTAGGCAACTTTTGTTGCGCAATTCTTGAGTTTGTAGGAGAGAGGGGAAAGAAGAGTGGTAATTGGTACGGAGTTGCTTGTACTCGGCAACTCGTTTTGTTCTGCAATTCGTAATTATAAACACGAAGTTATTATTTGACATTTCTTTTTATTCTTTTCTTCGCTGTGAAAAATTATTATTATTATTTCATTTATTTTATTATTTTTTTTATTATTTCATTTTTCTTTGACTTCCATTTTTTCAAACAAAAATGATTTTTCACATTGAACCAATAATAAATTCTTTTTACACAAACTAAATAAAAGAAACTGTCAAAAATGTAAGAATTTGAAAGCAAAAGAAAACAAAAAGTTGCGGCAACAAATTTCTCTGTGTGAACATTAAGGCAACTTTAAAAGAGAATGGCAAAAAATTGCCGCAACAAAAATTGCCTTGTCTGAACCCAGACATTCTCACTTGATGCTGAAAACGCACGATGTGTCTGATCGTTTTTCTGCTCTGCTTTGGTATTTTTGTCTCTACATTGCGCTGCATAATGTCCATTTCTGCCGCAGTTGAAACATTTAAAATTTGATTTTTTATGGACATTCTTGCCGTTATTGTCGTTGTTGTTTTTGTGATTACCGTTTCTTTGGTTTCGTTTTTTGTCTTTGTTTTCGCGTGCCATAAAAACTTGTACGCTATTGTCCGTACCTACATCATTTTGGTTTACTTTTCTACGCTCACCTTCTTCACTTAATTTTAGTTTTAAAATAGACAACTTTGGCAGCTCATCTCGTGCCTCAAGGGCGACTATCAGGTTTTCGTAAGATCTAGGGAGACTCGCGAGAAGCATAATCACATACAACTCCTCCTGTAGGGTGATTCCAGTATCTGCCAATTTTTCAACAATTGAAGTAAAATTGCACATGTATTGCTGAACACATTCATCCTCTAACATACGCATTTGTAATAGCTGCTTAAACAACGTAACCTTACGTAC
>CAVMKG010000034.1:0-2500 GCA_963682025.1 Cordilura impudica
AAAATTAAAAATTAAAAATTAAAAATTAAAAATTAAAAATTAAAAATTAAAAATTAAAAATTAAAAATTAAAAATTAAAAATTAAAAATTAAAAATTAAAATTAAGAGCTAACAATTAAAAATTAAAAATTAAAAATTAAAAATTAAAAATTAAAAATTAAAAATTAAAAATTAAAAATTAAAAATTAAAAATTAAAATTAAAAATTAAAAATTAAAAATTAAAAATTAAAAATTAAAAATTAAAAATTAAAAATTAAAAATTAAAATTAACAATTAGAAATTAAAAATTAAAAATTAAAGATTAAAAATTAAAAATTAAAAATTAAAAATTAAAAATTAAAAATTAAAAATTAAAAATTAAAAATTAAAAATTAAAAATCAAAAATCAAAAATTAAAAATTAAAAATTAAAAATTAAAAATTAAAAATTAAAAATTAAAAATTAAAAATTAAAAATTAAAAATTAAAAATTAAAAATTAAAAATTAAAAATTAAAAGTTAAAAGTTAAAAATTAAAAATTAAAAATTAAAAAAAAGTAAATATTAAAAATTAAAAAGAAATAATTAAAAATTAAAAATTAAAAATTAAAATTAAAAATTAAAAATTAAAAATTAAAAATTAAAAATTAAAAATTAAAAATTAAAAATTAAAAATTACAAATTACAAATAAAAATTAAAAATTAAAAATTAAAAATTAAAAATTAAAAATTAAAAATTAAAAATTAAAAATTAAAAATTGAAAATTAAAAATTAAAAATTAAAAATTAAAAATTAAAAATTAAAAATTAAAAATTAAAAATTAAAAATTACAAATTAAAAATTAAAATTAAAAATTAAAATTTAAAAGTTAAAAGTTAAAAAGTTAAAAATTAAAAATTAAAATTAAAAATTAAAAATTAAAAATTAAAAATTAAAATTAAAAATTAAAAATTAAAAAATAAAAATTAAAAATTAAAAATTAAAATTAAAATTAAAATTAAAATTAAAATTAAAATTAAAATTAAAATTAAAAATAAAAATTAAAAATTAAAAATTGAAAATTAAAAATTAAAAATTAAAAATTAAAAATTAAAAATTAAAAATTAAGAGCTAAAAATTAAAAATTAAAAATTAAAAATTAAAAATTAAAAATTAAAAATTAAAAATTAAAAATTAAAAATTATAAATTATAAATTATAAATTAAAAATTAAAAATTAAGAGCTAAATATTAAAAATTAAAAATTAAAAATTTAAAATTAAAAAATTAAAAATTATAAATTAAAAATTAAAAATTAAAAATTAAAAATTAAAAACTAAAAATTAAAAATTAAAAATTAAAAATTAAAAATTAAAAATTAAAAATTAAAAATTAAAAATTAAAAATTAAAAATTAAAAATTAAAAATTAAAAATTAAAAATTAAAAATTAAAAATTAAAAATTAAAAATTAAAAATTAAAAATTAAAAATTAAAAATTAAAAATTAAAAATTAAAAATTAAAAACTAAAAATTAAAAATTAAAAATTAAAAATTAAAAATTAAAAATTAAAAATTAAAAATTAAAAATTAAAAATTAAAAATTAAAAATTAAAAATTAAAAATTAAAAATTAAAAATTAAAAATTTAAAATTAAAAATTAAAAATTAACAATTAGAAATTAAAAATTAAAAATCAAAAATTAAGAATTAAAAATTAAAAATTAAAAATTAAAAATTAAAAATTAAAAATTAAAATAAAAATTAAAAATTAAAAATTAAAAATTAAAAATTAAAAATTAAAAATTAAAAATTAAAAATTAAAAATTAAAATTAAAAATTAAAAATTAAAAATTAAAAATTAAAAATTAAAAATTAAAAATTAAAAATTAAAAATTAAAAATTAAAAATTAAAAATTAAAAATTAAAAATTAAAAATTAAAAATTAAAATTTAAAAATTAAAAATTAAAAATTAAAATTAAAAATTAAAAATTAAAAATTAAAAATTAAAAATTAAAAATTAAAAATTAAAAAGTAAAAATTAAAAATTAAAAATTAAAAATTAAAAATTAAAAATTAAAAATTAAAAATTAAAAATTAAAAATTAAAAATTAAAAATTAAAAATTAAAAATTAAAAATTAAAAATTAAAAATTAAAAATTAAAAATTAAAAATTAAAAATTAAAAATTAAAAATTATAAATTAAAAATTAAAAATTAAAAATTAAAAATTAAAAATTAAAAATTAAAAATTAAAAATTAAAAATTAAAAATTAAAAATTAAAAATTAAAAATTAAAAATAAAAATTAAAAATTAAAAATTAAAAATTAAAAATTAAAAATTAAAAATTAAAATTAAAAATTAAAAATTAAAAATTAAAAATTAAAAATTAAAAATTAAAAATTAAAAATTAAAAATTAAAAATTAAAAATTAAAAATTAACAATTAAAAATTAAAAATTAAAAATTAAAAATTAAAAATTAAAAATTAAAATTAAAAATTAAAAATTAAAAAATTAAAAATTAAAAATTAAAAATTAAAAAT
>CAVMKG010000034.1:7500-10000 GCA_963682025.1 Cordilura impudica
AAAAATTAAAAATTAAAAATTAAAAAGTAAAAACTAAAAATTAAAAAATTAAAAATTAAAAATTAAAAATTAAAAATTAAAAATTAAAAATTAAAAATTAAAAATTAAAAATTAAAAATTAAAAATTAAAAATTAAAAATTAAAAATTAAAAATTAAAAATTAAAAATTAAAATTAAAAATTAAAAATTAAAAATTAAAAATTAAAAATTAAAAATTAAAAATTAAAAATTAAAAATTAAAAATTAAAAATTAAAAATTAAAAATTAAAAATTAAAAATTAAAAATTAAAAATTAAAAATTAAAAATTAAAATTAAAAATTAAAAATTAAAAATTAAAAATTAAAAATTAAAAATTAAAAATTAAAAATTAAAAATTAAAAATTAAAAATTAAAAATTAAAAATTAAAAATTAAAAATTAAAAATTAAAAATTAAAAATTAAAAATTAAAAATTAACAATTAGAAATTAAAATTAAAAATTAAAAATTAAAAATTAAAAATTAAAAAATAAAAATTAAAAATTAAAAATTAAAAATTAAAAATTAAAATTAAAAATTAAAAATTAAACATTAAAAATTAAAAATAAAAAATTAAAAATTAAAAATTAAAAATTAAAAATTAAAAATTAAAAATTAAAAATTAAAAATTAAAAATTAAAAATTAAGAGCTAAAAATTAAAAATTAAAAATTAAAAATTAAAAATTAAAAAATAAAAATTAAAAATTAAAAATTAAAAATTAAAAATTAAAAATTAAAAATTAAAAAATTAAAAACTAAAAATTAAAAATTAAAAATTAAAAATTAAAAATTAAAAATTAAAAATTAAAAGTTAAAATTTAAAATTAAAAATTAAAAATTAAAAATTATAAATTAAAAATTAAAAATTAAAAATTAAAAATTAAAAATTAAAAATTAAAAATTAAAAATTAAAAATTAAAAATTAAAAATTAAAAATTAAAAATTAAAAATTAAAAATTAAAAATTAAAAATTAAAAATTAAAAATTAAAAATTAAAAATTAAAAATTAAAAATTTAAAATTAAAAATTTAAAATTAAAAATTAAAAATTAAAATTAAAAATTAAAAATTAAAAATTAAAAATTAAAAATTAAAAATTAAAAATTAAAAATTAAAAATTAAAAATTAAAAATTAAAAATTAAAAATTAAAAATTAAAAATTAAAAATTAAAAATTAAAAATTAAAAATTAAAAATTAAAAATTAAAAATTAAAAATTAAAAATTAAAAATTAAAAATTAAAAATTAAAAATTAAAAATTAAAAATTAAAAATTAAAAATTAAAAATTAAAAATTGAAAATTAAAAATTAAAAATTAAAAATTAAAAATTAAAAATTAAAATTAAAAATTAAAAATTAAAAATAACAAATTAAAAATTAAAAATAAAAAATTAAAAATTAAAAATTAAAAATTAATAATTAAAAATTAAGAATTAAATATCATATATTAAAAATTAAAAATAAAAATAAAAATTAAAAATTAAAAATAAAAAATAAAAAAAAAAATTTAAAAATTAAAAATTAAGAATTAAAAATTAAAAGTTAAAAGTTAAAAATTAAAAATTAAAAAAAAGTAAATATTAAAAAATAAAAATTAAAAAGAAATAAATAAAAATTTAAAATTAAAAATTAAAAATTAAAAATTAAAAATTAAAAATTAAAAATTAAAAATTAAAAATTAAAAATTAAAAATTAAAAATTAAAAATTAAAAATTACAAATTAAAAATTAAAATTAAAAATTAAAATTTAAAAGTTAAAAATTAAAAATTAAAAATTAAAAATTAAAAAAAAAAAAATTAAAAATTAAAATTAAAATTTAAAAGTTAAAAATTAAAAATTAAAAATTAAAAATTAAAAGTTAAAAATTAAAAATTAAAAATTAAAAATTAAAAATTAAAAATTAAAAATTAAAAATTAAAAATTAAAAATTAAAAATTAAAAATTAAAAATTAAAAATTAAAAATTAAAAATTAAAAATTAAAAATTAAAAATTAAAAATTAAAAATTAAAAATTAAAAATTAAAAATTAAAAATTAAAAATTAAAAATTAAAAATTAAAAATTAAAAATTAAAAATTAAAAATTAAAAATTAAAAATTAGAAACTAAAAATAAAAAATTAAAAATTAAAATTTAAAAATAAAAAATTAAAAATTAATATTAAAAATTAAGAATTAAATATCATATATTAAAAATTAAAAATAAAAATTAAAAATTAAAAATTAAAAATTAAAAATAAAAAATAAAAAAAATAAAATTTAAAATTTAAAATAAAAAATTAAAAATTAAAAGTTAAAAGTTAAAAATTAAAAATTATAAATTAAAAATTAAAAATTAAAAATTAAAAATTAAAAAAAAAGTAAATATTAAAAATTAAAAATTAAATAGGAATAATTAAAAATTAAAAATTAAAAATTAAAAATTAAAAATTAAAAATTAAAAGTTAAAAGTTAAAAATTAAAAATTAAAAATTAAAAATTAAAAA
>CAVMKG010000034.1:17500-45000 GCA_963682025.1 Cordilura impudica
AAAATTAAAAATTAAAAATTAAAAATTAAAAATTAAAAATTAAAAATTAAAAATTAAAAATTAAAAATTAAAAATTAAAAATTAAAAATTAAAATTAAAAATAAAAAAAATTAGAATTAAAAATTAAAAATTAAAAATTAAAAATTAAAATTAAAAATTAAAAATTAAAAATTAAAAATTAAAAATTAAAAATTAAAAATTAAAAATTAAAAATTAAAAATTAAAAATTAAAAATTAAAAATTAAAAATTAAAAAATTAAAAATTAAAAATTAAAAATTAAAAATTAAAAATTAAAAATTAAAAATTAAAAATTAAAAATTAAAAATTAAAAATTAGCAAGTAGAAATTAAAAATTAAAATTAAAAATTAAAAATCAAAAATTAAAAATTAAAAATTAAAAATAAAAATAAAAAATTAAAATTAAAAATTAAAAATTAAAAATTAGAAATTAAAAATTAAAAATTAAAAAATAAAAATTAAAAATTAAAAATTTAAAATTTAAAACTAAAATTAAAAATTAAAAATTAAAAATTAAAAATTAAAAATTAAAAATTAAAAATTAAAAATTAAAAATTAAAAATTAAAACTTAAAAATTAAAAATTAAAAATTAAAAATTAAAAATTAAAAATTAAAAATTAAAAATTAAAAATTAAAAATTAAAAATTAAAAATTAAAAATTAAAAATTAAAAATTAAAAATTAAAAATTAAAAATTAAAAATTAAAAATTAAAAATTAAAAATTAAAAACTAAAAATTAAAAATTAAAAATTAAAAATTAAAAATTAAAATTAAAAATTAAAAATTAAAAATTAAAAATAAAAGTTAAATAATTAAAAATTAAAAATTAAAAATTACAAATTAAAATATTAAAAATAAAAAATTAAAAATTAAAAAATTAAAAATTAAAAATTAAAAATTAAAAATTAAAAATTAAAAATTAGAAATTAAAAATTAAAAATTAAAAATTAAAAATTAAAATTAAAATTAAAATTAAAATTAAAATTAATATTAAAATTAAAATTAAAATTAAAAATTAAAAATTAAAAATTAAAAATTAAAAATTAAAAATTAAAAATTTAAAATTAAAAATTAATAATTAAAAATTAAAAATTAAAAATTAAAAACTAAAAATTAAAAATTAAAAATTAAAAATTAAAAATTAAAAATTAAAAATTAAAAATTAAAAATTAAAAATTAAAAATTAAAAATTAAAAATTAAAAATTAAAAATTAAAAATTAAAAATTAAAAATTAAAAATTAATAATTAAAAATTAAAAATAAAAAATTAAAAATTAAAATTAAAAATTGAAAATTAAAAATTAAAAATTTAAAATTAAAAATTAAAAATTAAAAATCAAAAATTAAAAATTAGAAATTAAAAATTAAAAATTAAAAATTAAAAATAAAAAATAAAAATTAAAAATTAAAAATTAAAAATTAAAAATTAAAAATTAAAAATTAAAAATTAAAAATTAAAAATTAAAAATTAAAAATTAAAAATTAAAAATTAAAATTAAAAATTAAAAATTAAAAATTAAAAAATAAAAATAAAAATTAAAAATTAAAATTAAAATTAAAATTAAAAATTAAAAATTAAAAATTAAAAATTAAAAATTAAAAATTAAAAATTAAAAATTAAAAATTAAAAATAAAATTAAAAATTAAAAATTAAAAATTAAAAATTAAAAATTAAAAATTAAAAATTAAAAATTAAAAATTAAAAATTAAAAATTAAAAATTAAAAATTAAAAATTAAAAATTAAAAATTAAAAATTAAAAGTTAAAAGTTAAAAGTTAAAAGTTAAAAGTTAAAAGTTAAAAGTTAAAAATTAAAAATTAAAAATAAAAATTTAAAATTAATAATTAAAAATTAAAAATTAAAAATAAAAACTAAAAATTAAAAATTAAAAATTAAAAATTAAAAATTAAAAATTAATAAAATTAAAAATTAAAAATTAAAAATTAAAAATTAAAAATTAAAAATTAAAAATTAAAAATTAAAATTAAAAATTAAAAATTAAAAATTAAAAATTAAAAATTAAAAAATTAAAAATTAAAAATTAAAAATTAAAAATTAGCAATTAGAAATTAAAAATTAAAAATTAAAAATCAAAAATTAAAAATTAAAAATTAAAAATTAAAAATTAAAAATTAAAAATAAAAAATTAAAAATTAAAAATTAAAAATTAAAAATTAGAAATTAAAAATTAAAAAATAAAAATTAAAAATTAAAAATTTAAAATTTAAAATTAAAAAATTAAAAATTAAAAATTAAAAATTAAAAATTAAAAATTAAAAATTAAAAATTAAAAATTAAAAATTGAAAATTAAAAATTAAAAATTAAAAATTAAAAATTAAAAATTAAAAATTAAAAATTAAAAATTAAAAATTAAAAATTAAAAATTAAAAATTAAAAATTAAAAATTAAAAATTAAAAATTAAAAATTAAAAATTAAAAATTAAAAATTAAAAATTAAAAATTAAAAATTAAAAATTAAAAATTAAAAATTAAAAATTAAAAATTAAAAATTAAAAATTAAAAATTAAAAATTAAAAATTAAAAATTAAAAATTAAAAATTAAAAATTAAAAATTAAAAATTAAAATTAAAAATTAAAAATTAAAAATTAAAAATTAAAAATTAAAAATTAAAAATTAAAAATTAAAAATTAAAAATTAAAAATTAAAAATAAAAGTTAAATAATTAAAAATTAAAAATTTAAAATTACAAATTAAAAATTAAAAATAAAAAATTAAAAAATTAAAAATTAAAAAATTAAAAATTAAAAATTAAAAATTAAAAATTAAAAATTAGAAATTAAAAATTAAAAATTAAAAATTAAAAATTAAAAATTAAAATTAAAATTAAAATTAAAATTAAAATTAAAATTAAAATTAAAATTAAAATTAAAATTAAAAATTAAAAATTAAAAATTAAAAATTAAAAATTAAAAATTAAAAATTAAAAATTAAAAATTAAAAATTAAAAATTAAAAATTAAAAATTAAAAATTAAAAATTTAAAATTTAAAATTAAAAATTAATAATTAAAAATTAAAAATTAAAATTAAAAACTAAAAATTAAAAATTAAAAATTAAAAATTAAAAATTAAAAATTAAAAATTAAAAATTAAAAATTAATAATTAAAAATTAAAAATAAAAAATTAAAAATTAAAAATTAAAAATTGAAAATTAAAAATTTAAATTTTAAAATTTTAAAATTAAAAATTAAAAATTAAAAATCAAAAATTAAAAATTAGAAATTAAAATTTAAAAATTAAAATTAAAATTAAAAATTAAAAATTAAAAATTAAAAATTAAAAATTAAAAATTAAAAATTAAAAATTAAAAATAAAAAATTAAAAATTAAAAATTAAAAATTAAAAATTAAAAATTAAAAATTAAAAATTAAAAATTAAAAATTAAAAATTAAAAATTAAAAATTAAAAATTAAAAATTAAAATTAAAAATTAAAAATTAAAATTAAAAATTAAAAATTAAAAAATTAAAAATTAAAATTAAATTAAAAATTAAAAATTAAAAATTAAAAATTAAAAATTAAAAATTAAAAATTAAAAATTAAAAATTAAAAATTAAAATTAAAAATTAAAAATTAAAAATTAAAAAATTAAAAATTAAAAATTAAAAATTAAAAATTAAAAATTAAAAAATTAAAAATTAAAAATTAAAAATTAAAAATTAAAAAATTAAAAATTAAAAATTAAAAATTAAAAATTAAAAATTAAAAATTAAAAATTAAAAATTAAAAATTAAAATTAAAATTAAAAATTAAAAATTAAAAATTAAAAATTAAAAATTAAAAATTAAAAATTAAAAGTTAAAAGTTAAAAATTAAAAATTAAAAATTAAAAATTAAAATTAAAAATTAAAAACTAAAAATTAAAAATTAAAATTAAAAATAAAATAAAAATAAAATTAAAATTAAAAATTAAAATTTAAAAATTAAAAATTAAAAATTAAAAATTAAAAATTAAAAATTAAAAATTTAAAATTAAAAATTAAAAATTAAAAATTAAAAATTAAAAAATTAAAAATTAAAAATTAAAAATTAAAAATTAAAAATTAAAAATTAAAAATTAAAAATTAAAATTAAAAATTAAAATTAAAAATTAAAAATTAAAAATTAAAAATTAAAAATTAAAAATTAAAAATTAAAAATTAAAAATTAAAAATTAAAAATTAAAAATTAAAAATTAAAAATTAAAAATTAAAAATTAAAAATTAAAAATTAAAAATTAACAATTAAAAATTAAAAATTAAAAATTAAAAATTAAAATTAAAAATTAAAAATTAAAAATTAAAAATTAAAAATTAGAAATTAAAAATTAAAAATTAAAATTAAAATTAAAATTAAAAATTAAAAATTAAAATTTAAAAACTAAAAATTAAAAATTAAAAATTAAAAATTAAAAATTAAGAAATAAAAATAAAAATTAAAAATTAAAAATTAAAAATTAAAATTAAAAATTAAAAATTAAAAATTAAAAATTAAAAATTAAAAATTAAAAATTAAAAAATTAAAAATTAAAAATTAAAAATTAAAATTTAAAAATTAAAAATTAAAAATTAAAATTAAAAATTAAAAATTAAAAATTAAAAATTAAAAATTAAAAATTAAAAATTAAAAATTAAAATTAAAAATTAAAAATAAAATTAAAAATTAAAAATTAAAAATTAAAAATTAAAAATTAAAAATTAAAAATTAAAAATTAAAAATTAAAAATTAAAAATTAAAAATTAAAAATTAAAAATTAAAAATTAAAAATTAAAAATTAAAAATTAAAAATTAAAAATTAAAAATTAAAAATTAAAAATTAAAAATTAAAAATTAAAATTAAAAATTAAAAATTAAAAATTAAAAATTAAAAATTAAAAATTAAAAATTAAAATTAAAAATTAAAAATTAGAAATTAAAAATTAAAAATTAACAATTAAAGTGTGATTACGGGTATATTACAAATTAAAAATTAGAAATTAAAAATTAAAATTACAATTACAAATTAAAAATTAAAAATTAAAAATTAAAATTAAAAATTAAAAATTAAAAATTAGAAATTAAAAATTAAAAATTAAAAATTAAAAATTAAAAATTAAAAATTAAACATTAAAAATTAAAAATTAAACATTAAAAATTAAAAATTAAAAATTAAAATTAAAAATTAAAAATTAAAAATTAAAAATTAAAAATTAAAATAAAAATTAAAAATTAAAAATTAAAAATTAAAAATTAAAAATTAAAAATTAAAAATTAAAAATTAAAAATTAAAAATTAAAATTAAAAATTAAAAATTAAAAATTAAAAATTAAAAATTAAAAATTAAAAATTAAAAATTAAAAATTAAAAATTAAAAATTAAAAATTAAAAATTAAAAATTAAAAATATAAAATTAAATAAAATAAAAATTAAAAATTAAAATTAAAAATTAAAAATTAAAAATTAAAAATTAAAAATTAAAAATTAAAAATTAAAAATTAAAAATTAAAAATTAAAAATTAAAAATTAAAAATTAAAAATTAAAAATTAAAAATTAAAAATTAAAAATTAAAAATTAAAAATTAAAAATTAAAAATTAAAAATTAAAATTAAAAATTAAAAATTAAAAATTAAATATTAAAAATTAAAAATTAAAAAATAAAAAAATAAAAATTTAAATTAAAATTAAAAATTAAAAATTAAAAATTAAAAATTAAAAATTAAATATTAAAAATTAAAAATTAAAAATACAAACTTAAAAATTAAAATTAAAATTAAAAATTAAAAATTAAAAATTAAAAATTAAAAATTAAAATTAGAAAATTAAAAATAAAAATTAAAAATAAAAATTAAAAATTAAAAATTAAAAATTAAAAATTAAAAATTAAAAATTAAAAATTAAAAATTAAAAATTAAAAATTAAAAATTAAAAATTAAAAATTAAAAATTAAAAATTAAAAATTAAAAATTAAAATATTAAAAATTAAAAATTAAAATTAAAAAATAAAAAAATAAAAATTTTAAATTAAAAATTAAAAATTAAAAATTAAAAATTAAAAATTAAAAATTAAAAATTAAATATTAAAAATTAAAAATTAAAAATACAAACTTAAAAATTAAAAATTAAAAATTAAAATTAAAAATTAAAAATTAAAAATTAAAAATTAAAAATTAAAAATTAGAAATTAAAAATTAAAAATTAAAAATTAAAAATAAAAATTAAAAATTAAAAATTAAAATTAAAAATTAAAAATTAAAAATTAAAAATTAAAAATTAAAAATTAAAAATTAAAAATTAAAAATTAAAAATTAAAAATTTAAAAATTAAAATTAAAAATTAAAAATTAAAAATTAAAAATTAAAAATTAAAAATTAAAAATTAAAAATTAAAAATTAAAAATTAAAAATTAAAAATTAAAAATTAAAAATTAAAAATTAAAAATTAAAAATTAAAAATTAAAAATTAAAAATTAAAAATTAAAAATTAAAAATTAAAAATTAAAAATTAAAAATTAAAAATTAAAAATTAAAAATTAAAAATTAAAAATTAAAAATTAAAAATTAAAATTAAAAATTAAAAATTAAAAATTAAAAATTAAAAATTAAAAATTAAAAATTAAAAATTAAATATTAAATATTAAAAATTAAAAATTAAAAATTAAAAATTAAAAATTAAAAATTAAAAATTAAAAATTAAAATTAAAAATTAAAAATTAAAAATTAAAAATTAAAAATTAAAAAATAAAAAAATAAAAATTTTAAATTAGAAATTAAAAATTAAAAATTAAAAATTAAAAATTAAAAATTAAAAATTAAAAATTAAAAATTAAAAATTAAATATTAAAAATTAAAAATTAAAAATACAAAATTAAAAATTAGAAATTAAAAATTAAAATTAAAAATTAAAAATTAGAAATTAAAAATTAAAAATTAAATTTTTTTTTTTTTAACTTCTATTTATTTATTGGATCTTTCTTTTTTCAGAAAATAACAATAAGTATAAAATCTTAAATTAACTAATAATTTCTGGATCTATTGCATTGCAATAGAAGATCCATTTTTCTTTTCGGAAAGATTTATCTCAGAGCCTACGGTCAAGCTCGAGTACTCGAGCTACTCGAGCTACTCGAAGCTCGAGCTACTCGAGTCGTTGATGAGCTACTCGAGCTCAACGAGTAGCTCGAGTAGTAAAAATTAGCATTTTTCATGTTTGAAAGCATGTAAAAAGTTAAATATAGGTATTTAGTACAACAAATGTATACTTTTTAGAATCGTACAGATACCGGAAATATCACTATTAAATTTCACTTGAATCGCAGTGTCCCACTTGCGTGGGCAAACTACTACTCGAAAAAGCTCGACGACTTTCCATACAAATGTATGAAAATATTAACTTCATAGATGTTTGACTTCATTTAAGAAAAAATTTTCCCAAAATACATGGTATGATTTTATATATTTTGAAGTCAGTTACACTGATAGATTACCCTCCTGAAATATTAAAACATTCTGATAAAAACTATGGAGTGGGCTAACTACTACTCGAAAAAGATCATCCACTTTCCACTCAAATGTATGAAAATATGATCTTCGTATATGTTTGATGCCTATTGACAAAAAAATTTTAAAGAACACTTGGACAAACCTCTTAGTATTTTAATTTGAATATATGTAGAGAATATGTTTTCAAAATTTCAAAGCATTTGGACAAAAATGTTGGCGTGTGGGAACAACTACTCGAAAAAATCGGAAATTTTGCAAAAAGTGTAAAAAAAATAAAAAAAAAAATTTTATATTTTTTCACTGTCTGTAATTGACTATATTCAGAGATTACTCGTAAAAAATTTTAAGCCATTCCGACCAAAATTGTGGCGTCGGTATAGCACTACTCGACTGATATTGACCACTTTCTATACAAATGTGTGAAAATATGCTCTTATTTGAAGTTTGATGATATTTTCCAGAAAATTTTCCACAATGACGTAGTAAAAAAATTATATTCGTTAGAGCTGTATATGCAAAGAGAACACTTTTTTCAAGTTTCAAAGCATTCCGCCAAAAATTGAAGCTTGGAGGAACTACTACTCGACGAAAATCAAAAAATAAAAAATAAATTTTTAAAAAAAAAAAAAATTTTTTTTTCTTTTTACTGCCCGTAATTGACCTTATTCACAGATGACTCATTTAAAAAATTAAGCCATTCCGATGAAAATTGAGCTCTGGGCGAACAACTACTCGAAAAAGATCAGCCACTTTCAATACAAATGTGTGCAAATTTGCTCTTATTTCAAGTTTGATGTAACTTTAAAAAAAATTTTCCATCACGACTTCCTAAAATTTTTTGCTGCTTGTAGTTGCAAATATATCAAGATAATCTTCTTCAAATTTCAAAGTATTGCGACAATAATTGTGCTGTTGGCGAACTACTACTCGAAAAAGCTCGACCACTTTCCATATAAATGTATGAAAACATTCACTTCATTGAAGTTTGACATCGATTTACAAAAAATTTTTCAAAAGTATATGGTAAAAATTAATACAAATTGTAGTCCATTATATCAACACATTATTTTTCTAAAATATTGAAACACTCGGGTGAAAGGTGTGGGGTGGGCGAACCACTACTCGAAAAAGATCAGTAATTAAAAAAATATTTTTCAAAAAATATTTAAGGAACACTTGCTACAAATTTATAGATTCTAAAATTGCATATAAGAAGCCAAAAAAAATTTTAAATTTTTATGGTGTTTTGGTGTTTAATATTTTCAAAATTAAGCAAGTACGTTTTTATTGTGGTTAAGAGGTCAGTAAAGCGATTATTATATTCAGATTATTAGAGTCATAACAAAGATTTTTTAATGTAAAGTATATAGAAGTCCTTAATTCAATGTTATTAATTAAATGATACTGTACTTTAAAAATTATTTATCATTATTTTTCAACATTCATTGTTAAAAAATGATTAGATTTTATGTACTTAAATAAAATGAAATATTCACTAAAATAAATAAATGTACTGACTTACATCAAACTTGAAAGAAGAGTAAATCTGCGCACACTGTATGTAAGTAGCTGAATTTTTTCGAGTAGTAGTTCGCCGCCTCCATAATTTTCTTAGAATAGATTGAAATTTGAAGGATACAATGTCCTCAAGTCGAAAACTTCACAACATATAAACTTTTAGCAAGTCGTGAAGGAAAATGTTCTGTAAAATTGCATCAAACTTAAAAGAAAAGCAAATTTTAACACATTTATGGAAACTGGCTGATTTTTTTCGAGTAGTATTTCGGCAACAGCCGAGTATTTATAAATTTGTAGCAAGTGTTCCTTAAGTATTTTTTGAAAGAGATTTTTTTTTAAATTACTGATCTTTTTCGAGTAGCAGTTCGCCCACCCCACACCTTTCACCCGAGTGTTTCAATACGTTAGAAGAATAATGTGTTGATATAATGGACTACAATTTGTATTAATTTTTACCATATACTTTTGAAAAATTTTTTGTAAATCGATGTCAAACTTCAATGAAGTGAATGTTTTCATACATTTATATGGAAAGTGGTCGAGCTTTTCCGAGTAGTAGTTTGTCCACCCCACCATTATTGTCGGAAACGTTTGAAATTTAAAAGGAATACTCTCCTTACATTTCTTAATCTATTTTTTTTCCTTAAGTATTTTTTGAAAGAGATTTTTTTTAAATTACTGATCTTTTTCGAGTAGCAGTTCGCCCACCCCACACCTTTCACCCGAGTGTTTCAATACTTTAGAAGAATAATGTGTTGATATAATGGACTACAATTTGTATTAATTTTTACCATATACTTTTGAAAATTTTTTTGTAAATCGATGTCAAACTTCAATGAAGTGAATGTTTTCATACATTTATATGGAAAGTGGTCGAGCTTTTCCGAGTAGTAGTTTGTCCACCCCACCATTATTGTCGGAAACGTTTGAAATTTAAAAGGAATACTCTCCTTACATTTCTTAATCTAAAAAATATAACTTTTGGCTATGTCATTATAAAACATTTTCTGTAAAATTATCTCAAACATGAAATAAGAGCAAATTTTCACACTTTTGTATGGGAAGAGTCTGATCTTTTTCGAGTAGTAGTTCGTCCGAGCCACAACTTTGGTCAGATTACTTTGAAATTTCGTGTACGAAATGTAATCATATTTCCAACTTTAAAAAGCATAAATTTGTACCACGTGTGCCTTAAATATTTTGTGTAAATCGATGTCAAACTTGCATGAAGTGTATTTTTTCATATATTTGTATGGAAAGTGGTCGAGCTTTTTCGAGTAGTAGTTCGCCAACAGCACAATTATTGTCGCAATACTTTGAAATTTTAAGAAGATTATCTTGATATATTTGCAACTACAAGCAGCAAAAAATTTTAGGAAGTCGTGATGGAAAATTTTTTTTAAAGTTACATCAAACTTGAAATAAGAGCAAATTTGGACACATTTGTATAGAAAGTGGCTGATCTTTTTCGAGTAGTTGTTCGCCCAGAGCTCAATTTTCATCGGAATGGCTTAATTTTTTAAATGAGTCATCTGTAATAAGGTCAATTACGGGCAGTAAAAAGAAAAAAAAAATTTTTTTTTTTTTGAAAAATTTATTTTTTATTTTTTGTTTTTCGTCGAGTAGGAGTTCCTCCAAGATTCAATTTTTGGCGGAATGCTTTGAAACTTGAAAAAAAGCGTTCTCTTTGCATATACAGCTCTAACGAATATAATTTTTTACTACGTCATTGTGGAAAATTTTCTGGAAAATATCATCAAACTTCAAATAAGAGCATATTTTCACACATTTGTATAGAAAGTGGTCAATATCAGTCGAGTAGTGCTATACCGACGCCACAATTTTGGTCGGAATGGCTTAAAATTTTTTACGAGTAATCTCTGAATATAGTCAATTACAGACAGTGAAAAAATATAAATTTTTTTTTTATTTTTTTTACACTTTTTGCAAAATTTCCGATCTTTTTCGAGTAGTTGTTCCCACACGCCAACATTTTTGTCCAAATGCTTTGAAATTTTGAAAACATATTCTCTACATATATTCAAATTAAAATACTGAGAGGTTTTTCCAAGTGTTCTTTAAAATTTTTTTGTCAATAGGCATCAAACATATACGAAGATCATATTTTCATACATTTGAGTGGAAAGTGGATGATCTTTTTCGAGTAGTAGTTAGCCCACTCCATAGTTTTTATCAGAATGTTTTAATATTTCAGGAGGGTAATCTATCAGTGTAACTGACTTCAAAATATATAAAATCATACCATGTATTTTGGGAAAATTTTTTCTTAAATGAAGTCAAACATCTATGAAGTTAATATTTTCATACATTTGTATGGAAAGTCGTCGAGCTTTTTCGAGTAGTAGTTTGCCCACGCAAGTGGGACACTCCGATTCAAGTGAAATTTAACTGTGATATTGCTGGTATCTGTACGATTCTAAAAAGTGTACATTTGTTGTACTAAATACCAATATTAAACTTTTTACATGCTTTCAAACATGAAAAATGCTAATTTTTACTACTCGAGCTACTCGTTGAGCTCGAGTAGCTCATCAACGACTCGAGCAGCTCGAGTAGCTCGAAGCTCGAGTAATGGGGAGCCCTGGTTTATCTATCATGTAATTCCACAAGGGCCAATGTGTCGACCCTCTGTGAGGACCAAAGTCGCTCCCTCGTTTTGGCCCACACCAACACACATCACTACACATCCCCGGTTTGTACTATTCCATAACATACAATTTCATATCCCCCAATTTATTTAAATATTTTCGAAAATACCAATATTAATAATAGTAATATTGTTTCACTAGTTATATACATATTTTTTATATTTTTTTTTTGAAGTTGCATCAGTACATTTGAATTAAAAAACTTTCATTTGAATTTTATCCCACTACTACCATGTAGGGTATTATGGCAGTCACATTCATTTAATTTGAATTATGATAATTAGAAATATATTAATTAAATATAATTAACATAAAATATATTGTATTCAGGTTAGCTTAAGTTGAACTAAAATCTATCCTTTTATATTACTATTCGTCTATTTTTTATCATTAACATTGATACGTTAGTTATTACTCTTGTATTATGTAGAATTATTGAATTATAATTATTTAATATTATTAAAACGCCCGTTCTTGTATTTGCCACTACAACGACACTATTGGAAATTTAAATATTTAACGGGTAAAACAATGTATATGTTGATGAACAACAGCTACCCATTTGTTTTCTATGTCATCGAACAACAGCCACAAACCACACGTCAGCAGTGTTCTGATTGGCTGATGGCCAAGCGTCACTTAGCTGGCGTCAGTTTTTGTTCGTTGTGGTGGTATATAAAAGAACGGCAAGACACAAAAATTCTTCAGTTTGCTGACAACTGCAGAGTAGTAAGTTTGCCTGGACTGAATACTTTAAGAGTTTACCTGCAAATATTAATGCATAGTGGCTGCTGGTCGTATGTATTAACATTTGATGGTACATAATACGAGTGACTATTAGTCAGTCGGATTGTGTGAAGAGATAAATTGGAACAGTTCTAACCGTGACAATACCAATCGGCTGCTGGCCTTGGTATCGGTTTGGGTAAGAGCTAGAGGACAGGAGGTCTATGTGTAGAGCGAGAAAGACGCTGGTCACTTGTTCTACTACAGAAACCCAATGTCAGAAAGAGTTATTTTTTTCACTCAATGAGTTGTGACTGTCCAACGTAAACGCGTAAAGTAAAAATTTAATTAAATTCTGTTGTACTATACGGTCGAACCTTAATAAATACATAAAACGTATTATAACGTTTGAGAAAAAAAAAAGATTTTTTATCAAGTGTTGCCTATTCATTTCTGTGAACGAACCTATTGGATTTCCCACTGAGTATACCTCGGAATAAGTGGAAAAACACGTCGTTACAGTGGCGCCCGAGCAGGGACTTCTGAATTTTCAGAACGTAGAAAAAAAAATACATTTTTAAAATTTTAAATGAAGTAAAAACTAATAATTTCCGAAAATTTTGGGAAAATTGCACAGCCCATTGAATTTAAATACAAACAAATGAAAAATTTAACAATTACTTAAAATAAAGAAAACTGTGAAAAGAGTGTGGTGCATAAAGTCGGGAACGAAAAGCTAACCGCGGGAAAAAAAAATACCGTAAGGTGACTACATAAATTCTACGCGTTAACCAAATATACGGGAATAGTTTCTCTTTCGGAACAAATTATTAAGTTAATAATAACTGAAACGTGCGCGTAATTGAGGTGTTAACTATACTATAAAAGAATGTATACACAAATATTGATAAAAATTGGAAAATTTAAAATTAATTGAAAGTTTGAAAAATTAATTCGGAAAAGAGTAGAAAATGTGTTAATTAAGAAAAAAAAAGTATAGAAAATTTGTAATTAAATCGAAAAGAAAAAAAAAAAATTGTGGCTTAATAAAAGCAATAATATGAGGAAGTCAATGTAATGGTAAGAAAGTGAAAATCTGTGGTACAGGCAGTATACATATAACCTCCAAAGCTTGCTCATCCAAAGAGAAGTAAAATTCTGGCCAACTCCCCCAAATCGTTCCATGCAATAAGGGTAACAAACAACCTATATATACCTACCACCTAAAGAGCTAGAAGAAAAAAAATTTTAGTTCAGAACAGCCACGATAAACTCAAAACCTAATAAACTTTCAAACCACGAGTTTTGCAATTGTAATCGATTTTTTTTTATATGAATGTAAAGACTAATGAAAAAAAAAAACTTTCAACCACAATTTTGAAACACGGCATCACACCATTTGCCTATATACAATATATATAAATAACAAATTTTCAATCCCGGAAAGTTTTTCCTTAATATCACCTTTTATCCGAATTTAAATTAATAAGACTTTCACATCAAATTTTGAAACATTATATAATAAACATTTTTTATACATAAAACGTGAAAACATTTTTTGAATAACATTTGCTCCTTAGAAATAACACCTGCCCGCAGCTACTCATTTTTAGGTCAGCATCATGTCCAGAATCTCTTGGGCTTACTCGCTTCGGAAGGACGAATTGCTGTCTTGCCTCACCGAATTCAACCTCAAACCGGTAAGTGGTGTGGAGGAAATGAGGAAGCAGTTGGCACAATTTGTTGGTGGTGAACATCCTCCTGACCGCATGCGAAGATTACTAGAGTTACAAGAAAGATATACCCCGGGTACCCCCTCCAATACCAAGCTACCCAAAATAGTAGTTCCTGGGGAAACTGACCCGGCCAAAGTCCATGACAACCCAGCCACCACTGAAAATCACCTCGCCAAACCTGCACCCATCACGAAGCCCGTCAACAGCGCCGAAAATGCCACAACTCCCCAAGTACAGCCATACCAGTACCAACCAGAGCGGGAAAATCTCCAACTGGTAAATATTATTGACTGTGTGCGCAAATGGGGTGTGCGGTACGATGGAGGGAAAGAACCGCTGCTGTTTGTAGAACGGCTGGAGGAGATGGCCGAAATGTACGGCGTGCCGACATCTTTCCTGCCTAGCACTATGCCGGAATTTTTTAAGGACCGGGCCCTCATGTGGTTCAGAAGTAATAATAAACATTGGAACTCCTGGGGTGCATTTAAAGCGGACTTTTTGAGCTTCTTTTTACCGGCACGTTTTTTGAAAAGTTAGAAGATGACATCCGGCGTAGATGCCAACGGCCCCGAGAGCCATTTAAGGACTATGTGTTGTCCCTTCAGAATTTGATGCGACATACCGATATGACAGAGACACAACAATTAGAACGCATATTTCGAAATGCTCAGCCCAACTACCTGTGGTATATCCGGCGAAGGGATTTTTCAAACCTGGCTGAACTACTGGCCCTGGCCGATGATTTGGAAAGTATACCCCATCATAACACTTCTCAAAACGGCCGACAGGAACCCCATCGAATGATGGTGAACCACAATCCCAAGCGAAGCGCAAGGAGAACTAACGCCACCACGAGGGGGATAGACCGCTTACAACCACCTTTGAAATTTCTCAATCTGAGATGCGATGATAATCGACTCAGCTCTGAGGTAAGATGCGGCGATCATATTATATTAGCCACCATAGATACCGGAGCCACCAGCAATTACATAAGTGAAGAACTGGCCGAAACCATTTTTTGCAACCACCGAAGGAGCCCCCGGGAATTGGAGGTGATACTGACCGACGGTTCCACTAATATAATACGAGACGCGATCGACTGTGAAATAGTAACTGATCGGAACATCGGACCAGTGACATTTCTCATAATGCCGGCGGCAATCGAAGAGATGATCGTTGGTTTGAATCTCCTCCGAAGGCTTAAAACCACACTGTCGTTTGGAAACCTAAAACTCTGCCTGGATGAACACCAAATCAACCCAAGTCGCCAACGAGGAAAGACCCCAGAGGGAATATCGACCGACAACACTACACCCAGCTCCCATGCGGTAAGTGAAAATATTTCAAACCTTGCTGCCCAGACCTCTATCCACCCTAGCTCAGATGGACAGACAAAAATTAACCGATTTCTAGAAGTCGAGCTCCAGAAATTTAAGGGGATGAAAGGTACCACCCAAATCAGCGAACACCGCATATGTATGAAAGATGATAGACCCATAAAAATCCGATATGCCACTCGGAACCCGGCTATGCAGGCAATCATTGATGACAAGGTTAACAACTTGCTAGCAAAGGGTTGCATTGAACCTTCCAAGACCCCATACAGCTTCCCGATCACCTTGGCGAAGAAGAAGAATGGGTCGTGGAGGTTATGCATGGACTTTCGACAACTAAATGCCCGTTCCATCCCCGATGTGCGGGACATCCGTCGGTTTTTGGGTGTCACCTCATGGTACCGGCGGTTTGTGCCTGATTTCGCTAAGATATCGCAACCGTTGACCAACCTGCTCAAGAAAGGGAAGCATTTCAAGTGGACTGACGACCAGCAACATGCGTTTGACAATTTGAAAACAAAATTGACTGAAGCCCCGGTTTTGGCCTGCCCAGATTTCTCCCAAACCTTCACCTGACAAACTGATGCGAGTGATTTTGGGCTGGGAGCCGTCTTGACCCAACAACTTGAGGGAGTCGAGAGGGTTATTGCATACGCCAGCAGACACTTAAATCCTGCGGAAAAAAACTACTCCACCACCGAGAAAGAATGCCTGGCCATCGTATGGGGCATACGAAAAATGAGGATGTATCTTGAGGGGTACCAGTTTATCGTCATCACCGACCATTTATCACTAAAATGGCTCAACTCGATAGACAACCCTACCGGGAGATTAGCGCGCTGGGCACTGGAACTACAGCAATATACTTTTACTGTACAATACCGAAAGGGTGCCCAGAATACTGTTGCCGATGCGTTGTCCCGGCAACCACTGGAGACTATCCAACGTATTATCATAGAAAACCGACAATCAAGTTGCCCGTGGTTAAAACAAAAAATACGAGCGGTCCAAGATAACCCCCATAAATATTCAGATTATACTATTATAGATAATATTTTATATCGCCACTTTCCTAGGAACCACATAGATGAGGATTGCCACCCATGGAAACTCTGCGTCGGAGCTGACCAACGAGAACGCGTGTTACACGAAAACCACGATGACCCAACAGCCGGACACCTCGGAATCCGGAAGACCATTAGCAGAGTCTGTAATCTGTACTATTGGCCGGGAAGCTGGAAGCTGCAAATCCTGCCAGCAATTTAAGACCAGTCAACAAAAACCAGCCGGAGAAATGTTGATACGCATACCAGAGGAGCCATGGGCTACTATCTGCCTAGACTTCGTGGGGCCACTGCCCAGGTCAAAACACGGAAACAACATGCTATTGGTTATCGTAGATCGCTTCTCCAAATGGACCGAACTAATCCCGCTACGGAAAGCCACGGCCGACGGTTTAGTAAAGGCCTTCCGCGAACGAATCTTGGCTAGATTTGGGGTCCCGAAAATGGTTATCACCGACAATGGAGTGCAATTCGTCAGCAAGTTATTTCAACAGTTCCTCGAACGTATGGGAGTCAAACACCAACTCACAGCACCCCACACGCCACAAGAAAACCCCACCGAACGGACGAATCGCACAATAAAAACGATGATCTCACAATTCGCAAAAAACCAACACACCATGTGGGATGATGTTTTACCAGAGATCTCGTTGGCTATCAATACCAGCACTTCCGAAGCCACAGGGTACTCTCCGGCATTCTTAATACAAGGCCGTGAACCCAGATTACCACGAGCACTGTATGATGAAGTCACCAAGGGAACTGGGACGATCCCCTGCGATCCTGCCGAAAAGGCCCTCCAACTGCAGGAAATCTCCAAGATTGTGAGAAACAACCTCATGAAGGCGTCCCAAGAGCAACGGCGACATTATAATTTACGCAGACGGGCATGGCAACCCGAAATTGGTCAACAAGTATTGGTCCGACAACACCAGTTGTCCAAAGCAGTTGACAACTTCGCGGCGAAATTAGCCCCAAAATTTGACGGACCATTCACGATCGTTGAACTGCCTTCTCGAGTCATCGCGAAAGTAATGGGGCGAGATGCTAATGACACAAAAACTGTCCATATTAGCGAACTAAAACCCTTTATAACTCAAACTTCATAGACAAACACATAAATATACATATTGCAGCTCGCCTGCCAAATTGGTTGCTTTATTCTAACACGTTCTTTTCTTTCCTATCATCCCTAGGAACCCAACAACCAATAAATAAAATCGTCAATATGGCCGAGGAAAAATACCAAATGTCTAAAGAAAATTTCCGCAGACGCCTACTAGCCGCTCAAGCCCAGGGTAGACGCACGATTTTCCTCGCCGAAGAACCGGCCACTGCCAACCGACAATGTCGAAACAATCCTGAGGTAGCCATGCGGTGCGTGGTAAGACCGATGAACCTCCGAACACCCAGCCTCGAGGCGTTTTTATCCGTTCTCAACCCTCCCGGGGGTCAACCAGATCCCGCACTTATACTGCCTCCAACAGTATCCGATGAACCTACCACATCCACCCGGGCGCGGGATAACCTACGACTACCCGACCGTGACCGTCAACCGCTGTCAGACCTTCCCCGCTTGGTGCCCATCACGGCAATCGTCAGCCCGCTAACCACCACTAAAACCGTACCTAATCCATCACCTGGCGACCACACCTCACTTTCGAGCAGCGATTCGGTGCAATACTTAGAGGACGACCTTGATAACATCCCTACACCACCTCACTATGTCACCTTACCTGTCGGTCAGGCTAGATACGAACCGATTACAGGGGAGCTCTCCAGTGACACCCCCGATACACCACCGAACACGGAAAGAGGGCCTAACGAAAGGTCCCATACCGAAACGCCAATCAGCACACCCAACAGTCCCCCGTGGTTTGTGGACCTCGAGAGTGAAATGGAATGACACCAAACGGCACCAATACGACAACCGGACATGGTAGATCTGAACGGACAGAATCGGCAGAGTCTGAGCCAACTGAACGTCACCTACCCCCGGAGGTCGAATTATCCACAGATACATCGTCATCGACATCATCCCGGCCACCATCGCCTATAGAACTATCTTCAGCATCCTCCGACAGCTCCTACCCACCGACCGTGTCCGACATCAATGACCAGCCACCCAAACGACTTATGATCGCCTTCGAGGCGAAGGAGCACGAAAGGCCAATATTTGGAAACCTTACAATGGTGGAGGGTACCATACGATACCGATATCTGACGAAGAGAGCAATCCCACAAGCCATCAAGGGAACATCGGACACATCGCCTAGAAGAAAAAGGGTTCCTAGTGTAGAGTCACCAATGAGACCCACTACATCTGCCGAGTGGGTCGGAAACCCGACTTTCTGGGATAATCTCACCCCTATGCGTCTTGACTCTTCTGGCGTCCATGAAAGCCTCCGATCATCACCAAAATCAGCTTCACTACCTCGAACCCCGACAGTCCCGAAGTATCTTCGCGGGCAGATAGCACCCAGCCCAGTGGACGAACTGGATGAGACTGCCAAATCATTCGAGACCTTGTCATTATCAGAAAAGGCAGATGGGTTCGAACCCGTTAAACCAACCACACCCCCGGTCCCATTGACACCACCACCTGCGATGCCAGACAATCTTCCTACACCAGGCCCGGCATCTCGAATACTTACACCGATTGCCCCAAGGGAAATACCGCCACCCGCAAGCGTACTGAAGATCGGGGACAGCGAGATGACTCTGACACACCAGGACGAACCATCTTCTAGTCGCAAAGATACTGATGTTGAGAAATGGGTCCGGGACCAAAACCAACAAAACCCGACCAACACACCTGTCCCCGAAATAGTAGCAGATGGCATCTCCCCAGAGGTAGTGGATCTGCTCCTACCAACCATAGTCAGAATTCGAGCCAGAACAAACCGACGCACCAGAGCATTAGTGCAGCTACCCCCGTTCGGACACTATCGCCTTCAATTTCGGGCGAACGGCGGCGTCGTAATCAAGAGAATTACGAAAGATAACCAAAAGCCTAACCAGTAGGGCAAACGCCCCACCAACACACCCACATACATCACTAGAAGTACAACCAACAAAACACCATCAACCACTACGTCAACTGCGGTACATGACTGCAAACCGATAACAACACCTCGCCAACACCATCAACACCCCCGAGGAGAAGAGGACGTGTGAGGACCAAAGTCGCTCCCTCGTTTTGGCCCACACCAACACACATCACTACACATCCCCGGTTTGTACTATTCCATAACATACAATTTCATATCCCCCAATTTATTTAAATATTTTCGAAAATACCAATATTAATAATAGTAATATTGTTTCACTAGTTATATACATATTTTTTATATTTTTTTTTTGAAGTTGCATCAGTACATTTGAATTAAAAAACTTTCATTTGAATTTTATCCCACTACTACCATGTAGGGTATTATGGCAGTCACATTCATTTAATTTGAATTATGATAATTAGAAATATATTAATTAAATATAATTAACATAAAATATATTGTATTCAGGTTAGCTTAAGTTGAACTAAAATCTATCCTTTTATATTACTATTCGTCTATTTTTTATCATTAACATTGATACCTTAGTTATTACTCTTGTATTATGTAGAATTATTGAATTATAATTATTTAATATTATTAAAACGCCCGTTCTTGTATTTGCCACTACAACGACACTATTGGAAATTTAAATATTTAACGGGTAAAACAATGTATATGTTGATGAACAACAGCTACCCATTTGTTTTCTATGTCATCGAACAACAGCCACAAACCACACGTCAGCAGTGTTCTGATTGGCTGATGGCCAAGCGTCACTTAGCTGGCGTCAGTTTTTGTTCGTTGTGGTGGTATATAAAAGAACGGCAAGACACAAAAATTCTTCAGTTTGCTGACAACTGCAGAGTAGTAAGTTTGCCTGAACTGAATACTTTAAGAGTTTACCTGCAAATATTAATGCATAGTGGCTGCTGGTCGTATGTATTAACATTTGATGGTACATAATACGAGTGACTATTAGTCAGTCGGATTGTGTGAAGAGATAAATTGGAACAGTTCTAACCGTGACAATACCAATCGGCTGCTGGCCTTGGTATCGGTTTGGGTAAGAGCTAGAGGACAGGAGGTCTATGTGTAGAGCGAGAAAGACGCTGGTCACTTGTTCTACTACAGAAACCCAATGTCAGAAAGAGTTATTTTTTTCACTCAATGAGTTGTGACTGTCCAACGTAAACGCGTAAAGTAAAAATTTAATTAAATTCTGTTGTACTATACGGTCGAACCTTAATAAATACATAAAACGTATTATAACGTTTGAGAAAAAAAAAGATTTTTTATCAAGTGTTGCCTATTCATTTCTGTGAACGAACCTATTGGATTTCCCTCTGAGTATACCCCGGAATAAGTGGAAAAACACGTCGTTACACCTCTTGAGGCGAATGTGTCCACTATAAGATATCAGGTCCTGTGCAAGAGGATTTGGATGTGATTGTAGTTTTCTTATATAGTTGGAGCAGGATGTATTTATTTCATCGCGAATAAATGGAATATTAAGGTCCTTATGAAGATTTGCGTTACGAATATACCACGCGTCACCAGTAATAAGTCCCAATATTTTATTTTGTCTTCTTTGTAATTTCTGTATATTGGATGCCGAAGATGTTCCCCATAGTTGGATTCCATACGTCCATATTGGCTTAATAATAGCTTTGTAGAGTAGAACCTTGTAGCTTAGATTGAGATCGGAGTGAGGACAAAGGAGCCACTGTAACTGTGATGTTTTAAGTTTAAGTTGTGTGCATTTGGATCCTATGTGTTTTGACCAGGTAAGGCGACGATCGAGGTGTATACCAAGATATTTTATATTATTTTGTTCGGGTATATCTATGTTATTTATCTTCAGTTTGGGACAGTTACCCATTCTCAAGGTCAAGGTAACATGTGCGCACTTAGATGGATTTACTTTTATTTTCCATTTGTTGAGCCATTTTTCGAGTTCTTTAATATGAGCCTGTAAATAACTTGAAGCAATTGCTGGATTTTTATGTACGCTTATAAACGCTGTATCGTCTGCAAAATTGACGTGTGAATCAGGTTATTTGTGGGCATATCCGAAGTATAAAGTATATACATGAGAGGACCTAGTATACTGCCTTGGGGAACTCCAGCTGTAATTTTTCGTGAGTCTGAGATGTGATCTTTGTACTTTACTACAAATGACCGGTCTAGGAGGTAGTTTCGCAGGAACTTGTGGGTGTTTTGGGGTAACAGGGAGCTTATTTTATATAATAGCCCATCATGCCAGACCTTGTCAAAGGCTTGGGAAATGTCTATAAAGAGTGAGGAGCAATAGAGTTTGTCTTCGAAAGCCTTTCTGATAAGAGTAACTATGCGTTGGACCTGTTCTATAGTAACGTGATCCTTTCGAAATCCAAACTGATGCATTGGAATGATGTGGCAATCATTTAAATGTGGGGTCAGAGCATTCAAAAATACTTTCTCAAAAAGATTGGATAAAATTGAGAGTAAGCTTATCAGGCGATAGGATGAGACTTGGCTAGCGTCCTTACCTGGCTTAGGTATCATAATTATTTCTGATATTTTCCATGATTTAGGGTAGAATCCAGTTCGCAAGATGGAATTGAAAATGAATAAAACTAGTTTAAGGGCAGATGTTGGTAGCTCACAAATCATTTTTCATGAAATTTTGTCCATGCCCGGGGATTTATTTGTTTTCAGTTTTTTAATTGCTGAAGTTAAGGACGAGAATCGAATTTTCATTGGTGAAACAACCAGGTCTTCAATAGTTGATAAAGTTATGTCAGAGCTGGAAATATTAGGTGTGAACACTCTTTCTAGGTGATCGGCAAATCTTCGGCTTTATCTTTATGGGACCTAGCCCAATTACCATCGCTATAACGAATAGCAGATTCGTAGCTAGTTGGGTTTTTAAGTTTTTTTGTGGCTTTCCAAAGATTATAGTCCGTGGATTTTGTTGGATCTAGATCTTCTAGATATGACTTTAGAGCTGACTGTTTGTTTTCCAAAAGAGCACTATGAAGGGTCCTTTGACAGCGGTTAAGTTGTCTTTTCAAGGTAGGAGAGCGGTATAGTTGCCATTTTCTTCTAAGATTTCTCTTTTATTTTATAAGATTTTCGATGGTTGTTGAATATTTATTATTTTTAATGTCGACGTAGCTTTTAAGCGGAGTAGCTACTTTTGCTGCCGTTGATATTATTTCAGAGAATACGTTTACAGTATCTTGTATTTCATCATCGGATATAAGTGAAATATTGTGAGGTAAGTGGGAGCTTATATACTTTCTGTATTTGAGCCAGTTAGTATGTCTATTAGGAAAACAGAGAGGTTTTGCGATGGTTTGACCATTCAGCATTGTTAAAATAGTGGGAGAGTGGTCAGAAGACAGGTCGAACAAAGAGATTGTCGAAAGCTGATCTCGCCTGATGTTCTTAATGACTGCAAAATCGATTAAATCAGGAGTCTTTTGTAGGTCTGAAGGCCAATAAGTGGGCTGTCCTCCAGATATAACGTCAAGTTTTAGAGTTGATATAGCTTTAAATAGCTGTCTGCCCTTAGGAGTAGTGAGTCGTGAGCCCCAAAATGTGTGCTTTGCGTTGTAATCTCCTGCTGCTATGAATTTATTTCCCAGAGTTTTGTAAAAAGTAATGAATTGATCATCTGTTATTTTGTGTCTTGGGGGACAGTATATAGAGGATATGATGGTGTTTGAGGCTGAGAGACAGATTGATGAGGCTTGAATGTGGTCAGTTCTATATTCCAGCAATGGGAAATGGCTAATTTGGTTATTAATTATTATGGCTGCACCACCACACGCTTTACCATTTGGATGTTTGGTGTCGTATATAGAGTATCCTTTAATTCGAAAACAGTTTTTTAACGTAAAATGTGTTTCTGAAACAAGCAATATGTCTATAGACTGAGACCTTAGAAAGCTTTCTACTTCTACCTTGTGTTGGCTTAAGCCGTTTGCATTCCAGTAACATATTCTTAGCTGGTTCATTGCTTATGGGCGAATGCTTGAAGTAGCATCCCCTGATTTCTTAATAGTTCCTGCATCATGACTTGCATATTAGATATAAAGTTGTTCATAGTTTGTATTAGAAGCTCTATTGAGTTCTCTAAGGGCGATTTCTGTGAAGATTCTTTAGGAATTTGAGATTCTGGAATGTTATGAGCACCCAATCTTTCAAAAGGAATGTTATGAGAACCCAGTCTTTCAAAAGGAATACTACTGGATTGAGCGGCTTGAGCATACGACATGTTATTAGTAAGAATAGGAAGAGGGTTGGCAGTGTAACTGGCGTAGTTGTTATTAGTTTGATCAGAGGGTCTATGTTGTGAGGAGATGTTATTATTGTTGTCAAAATTTGGGAGAACATTTGGCTGGAAGCGCCGATAAGCGGGTTTATTAGGAGCGTTTTTCTTGATCTGTATAAATACTGGACATCCCCTATAGTTTGCAGTGTGGTTGCCGCCACAGTTGCTACATTTTTTATTTTTTGGGTCGTTTTTAGGTTTTATGCATTCGGACGTTTTATGGATATCACCACAGATTACACATACTGCTGGGAGCTTGCAATAGCTTTTGGTGTGACCGAATTCCTGGCAGTTTAAGCATTGAGGTGGGGCTTTACGTTTGCGTGATTCTTCTACAGTAATTCTTCGGTGAAGAAGATAACGAAGGTTGTAAATTGGATGCGGCTCGTTTCTTTTTAATTTGCTGGATTCAAAGGCAATTTCAACTCTGAAGAGTGGTTGCGGTATTTTATCCTTATTTTTTATGTTGTGAACAGATTTTACCTTGTAGCCTTCATTTTCTATGGCATTTGTGACTTCGCTTGTAGGGATGTTGCTTTCGATACCTTTTATGACGATTGATAACCCTTTCGAACTTTTCAGCTGGTGAGTATAATAACTTTTTTTTCTAAATCGAGATAATAAACAATTTTGCGGTAATTAGTTTCTGTAAAAGTCTTAATTTTCGTTTCAAGAATGTTTCCTCTACGTAGCGATTCAACAAAAAAATTATCTTTTCCGACTGTTTCTGTCAAAGAATTTACTAAAAAGTTAGAGTTTTGCTCGCGTAAGAAAATGGCCGGGGGCTTGTGCTGTTTAACAATTTCATCTGCATTTTCTTCGACATCATTATTAGATAACAAAGAAAAACGATTTTGGCTAATCGTTTGAGTAGTATCAGCTTTTTTTGTTTGTTTCGGAGTGGGATTATTTTTGGACGAGTTAGGGCTATGCTTCCGCTTTGTTATTAAAAAATATCGATCAATCCCTTTTAATGTTTTGTTGTTATCTTTTATTAAATCTACTTTGGTTGTTTTAGGTATAGCACCTTTTGAGGCGACCATTACCGACTCACTTGTAGTAAGATCAGTTGTTTGTTCATTCAGTGTAAGAGAATTTTTAAGAGCTTTGTATGCTTGCTCTTTATTAATGTTGGTTTGTGTAATAATATTCGGTGTATTAGTAGGAGTAATAGTAAAGAGTGAATTACATACTGACGTGATTGGTTTGGATAAAGAGTTTGATGATGTTGTAATAGTAGTAGTAGTTGAACATGATTGAGTTGTTACTGTTGGACAAGTATTTGCACTAGCTAAGTAAGTAGAAGGCTCCGTAGGTTGAGGTAAGGGGAAAGACAAATTATTTTTTGATGAATTTGTTAATTTTGGAGTTGTGCATTGAGAACTCCATGAGAGAGGTGTTGTTTGCACATGCGCAGAGAGAGAGTTTATTATGTAGTTAGACGGTGATGCGATTTGCGCGGGTGAAATAATATTTTTTGTTTTTAGATTTTGCACTGATACATCTGGTGGAGAACGCTCTATTGGCATTGTATTTGTTTAAGTAAAGAGCTTTTGTATTTAGAAATTTGTTTATTTATTTTTCTTTGGTTTTATTTTTCTGGTTATTTGTTTTCTTAAAAAGATTTTTCTGACAAAATTTAGGCTTCATTTAATATTAAGCATAACTTTTAGCGTCTTTTCGCAATTTTTATTTGTTTTAAATCACTTTAACTTAGTAACATTCGATTTTTGTCGGACCAAATTAAAAAACACGTCCGCACAGCACAACAAGTCAAAACATGATTAAAAATTAAAAATTAAAAATTAAAAATTAAAAATTAAGAATTAAAAATTTCAAATTACAAATTACAAATTAAAAATTAAAAATTAAAAATTAAAAATTAAAAATTGAAAATTAAAAATTAAAAATTAAAAATTAAAAATTAAAAATTAAAAATTAAAAATTAAAAATTAAAAATTAAAAATTAAAAATTAAAAATTAAAAATTAAAAATTAAAAATTAAAAATTAAAAATTAAAAATTAAAAATTAAAAATTAAAAATTAAAAATTAAAAATTAAAAATTAAAAATTAAAAATTAAAAATTAAAAATTAAAAATTAAAAATTAAAAATTAAAAATTAAAAATTAAAAATTAAAAATTAAAAATTAAAAATTAAAAATTAATAATTAAAAATTAAAAATTAAAAATTAAAAATTAAAAATTAAAAATTAAAAATTTAAAATTAAAAATTAAAAATTAAAAATTAAAAATTAAAAATTAAAAATTAAAAATTAAAAATTCAAAATTAAAAATTAAAAATTAAAAATTAAAAATTAAAAATTAAAAATTAAAAATTAAAAATTAAAAATTAAAAATTAAAAATTAAAAATTAAAAATTAAAAATTAAAAATTAAAAATTAAAAATTAAAAATTAAAAATTAAAAATTAAAAATTAAAAATTAAAAATTAAAAATTAAAAATTAAAAATTAAAAATTAAAAATTAAAAATTAAAAATTAAAAATTAAAAATTAAAAATTTAAAATTAAAAATTAAAAATTAAAAATTAAAAATAAAAAATTAAAAATTAAAAATTAAAATTTAAAAATTAAAAATTAAAAATTAAAAATTAAAAATTACAAATTAAAAATTAAAAATTAAAAATTAAAAATTCAAAATTCAAAATTCAAAATGCAAAATTCAAAATTCAAAATTAAAAATTAAAAATTAAAAATTAAAAATTAAAAATTAAAAATTAAAAATTAAAAATTAAAAATTAAAAATTAAAAATTAAAAATTAAAAATTAAAAATTAAAAATTAAAAATTAAAAATTAAAAATTAAAAATTAAAAATTAAAAATTAAAAATTAAAAATTAAAAATTAAAAATTAAAAATTAAAAATTAAAAATTAAAAATTAAAAATTAAAAATTAAAAAATTAAAAATTAAAAATTAAAAATTAAAAATTAAAAATTAAAAATTAAAAATTAAAAATTAAAAATTAAAAATTAAAAATTAAAAATTAAAAATTAAAATTAAAAATTAAAATTAAAAATTGTAAAATTAAAAATTAAAAATTAAAAATTAAAAATTAAAATTAAAAATTAAAAAATAAAAATTAAAAATAAAAAATTAAAAATTAAAAATTTAAAATTAAAAATTAATAATTAAAAATTAAAAATTAAAAATTAAAAATTAAAAATTAAAAATTTAAAATTAAAAACTAAAAATTAAAAATTAAAAATTAAAAATTAAAAAATAAAAATTAAAAATAAAAAATTAAAAATTAAAAATTAAAAATTAAAAATTAAAAATTAAAAATTAAAAATTAAAAATTAAAAATTAAAAATTAAAAATTAAAAATTAAAAATTAAAAATTAAAAATTAAAAATTAAAAATTAAAAATTAAAAATTAAAAATTAAAAATTAAAAATTAAAAATTAAAAATTAAAAATTAAAAATTAAAAATTAAAAATTAAAAATTAAAAATTAAAAATTAAAAATTAAAAATTAAAAATTAAAAATTAAAAATTAAAAATTAAAAATTAAAAATTAAAAATTAAAAATTAAAAATTAAAAATTAAAAATTAAAAATTAAAAA
>CAVMKG010000035.1:12500-23712 GCA_963682025.1 Cordilura impudica
TTAATTTTTAATTTTTAATTTTTAATTTTTAATTTTTAATTTTTAATTTTTAATTTTTAATTTTTAATTTTTAATTTTTAATTTTTAATTTTTAATTTTTAATTTTTAATTTTTAATTTTTAATTTTTAATTTTTAATTTTTAATTTTTAATTTTTAATTTTTAATTTTTAATTTTTAATTTTTAATTTTTAATTTTTAATTTTTAATTTTTAATTTTTAATTTTTAATTTTTAATTTTTAATTTTTAATTTTTAATTTTTAATTTTTAATTTTTAATTTTTAATTTTTAATTTTTAATTTTTAATTTTTAATTTTTAATTTTTAATTTTTAATTTTTAATTTTTAATTTTTAATTTTTAATTTTTAATTTTTAATTTTAATTTTTAATTTTTAATTTTTAATTTTTAATTTTTAATTTTTAATTTTTAATTTTTAATTTTTAATTTTTAATTTTTAATTTTTAATTTTTAATTTTTAATTTTTAATTTTTAATTTTTAATTTTTAATTTTTAATTTTTAATTTTTAATTTTTAATTTTTAATTTTTAATTTTTAATTTTTAATTTTTAATTTTTAATTTTTAATTTTTAATTTTTAATTTTTAATTTTTAATTTTTAATTTTTAATTTTTAATTTTTAATTTTTAATTTTTAATTTTTAATTTTTAATTTTTAATTTTTAATTTTTAATTTTTAATTTTTAATTTTTAATTTTTAATTTTTAATTTTTAATTTTTAATTTTTAATTTTTAATTTTTAATTTTTAATTTTTAATTTTAAATTTTAAATTTTTAATTTTTAATTTTTAATTTTTAATTTTTAATTTTTAATTTTTAATTTTTAATTTTTAATTTAAATTTTTAATTTTTAATTTTTAATTTTTAATTTTTAGTTTTTAATTTTTAATTTTTAATTTTTAATTTTTAATTTTTAATTTTTATTTTTTAATTTTTAATTTTTAATTTTTAATTTTTAATTTTTAATTTTTAATTTTTAATTTTTAATTTTTAATTTTTAATTTTTAATTTTTAATTTTTAATTTTTAATTTTTAATTTTTAATTTTTAATTTTTAATTTTTAATTTTTAATTTTTAATTTTTAATTTTTAATTTTTAATTTTTAATTTTTAATTTTTAATTTTTAATTTTTAATTTTTAATTTTTAGTTTTTAATTTTTAATTTTTAATTTTTAATTTTTAATTTTTAATTTTTAATTTTTAATTTTTAATTTTTAATTTTTAATTTTTAATTTTTAATTTTTAATTTTTAATGTTTAATTTTTAATTTTTAATTTTTAATTTTTAATTTTTAATTTTTAATTTTTAATTTTTAATTTTTAATTTTTAATTTTTAATTTTTAATTTTTAATTTTTAATTTTTAATTTTTAATTTTTAATTTTTAATTTTTAATTTTTAATTTTTAATTTTGAATTTTAATTTTTAACTTTTAATTTTTTATTTTTAATTTTTAATTTTTAATTTTTAATTTTTAATTTTTAATTTTTAATTTTTAATTTTTAATTTTTAATTTTTAATTTTTAATTTTTAATTTTAATTTTTAATTTTTAATTTTTAATTTTTAATTTTTAATTTTTAATTTTTAATTTTTAATTTTTAATTTTTAGTTTTTAATTTTTAATCTTTATTTTTTAATTTTTAGTTTTTAATTTTTAATTTTTAATTTTTAATTTTTAATTTTTAATTTTTAATTTTTAATTTTTAATTTTTAATTTTTAATTATTAATTTTTAATTTTTAATTTTTAATTTTTAATTTTTAATTTTTAATTTTTAATTTTTAATTTTTAATTTTTAATTTTTAATTTTTAATTTTTAGTTTTTAATTTTTAATTTTTAATCTTTATTTTTTAATTTTTAGTTTTTAATTTTTAATTTTTAATTTTTAAATTTTAATTTTTAATTTTTAATTTTTAATTTTTAATTTTTAATTTTTAGTTTTAAATTTTTTATTTTTAATTTTTAATTCTTAATTTTTAATTTTTAATTTTTAATTTTTAATTTTTAATTTTTAATTTTTAATTTTTAATTTTTAATTTTTAATTTTTAATTTTTAATTTTTACTTTTTAACTTTTAATTTTTAATTTTTAATTTTTAATTTTTAATTCTTAATTATTAATTTTTAATTTTTAATTTTTAATTTTTAATTTTTAATTTTTAATTTTTAATTTTTAATTTTTAATTTTTAATTTTTAATTTTTTATTTTAAATTTTAAATTTTTTATTTTTAATTTTTAATTTTTAATTTTTATTTTTTAATTTTTAATTTTTAATTTTTAATTTTTAATTTTTAATTTTTAATTTTTAATTTTTGATTTTAAATTTTTAATTTTTAATTTTTAATTTTTAATTTTAATTTTTAATTTTTAATTTTTAATTTTCAATTTTTAATTTTTAATTTTTAATTTTTAATTTTTAACTTTTAATTTGTAATTTTTAATTTTTAATTTTTAATTTTTAATTTATAATTTTTAATTTTTAATATTTAATTTTTAATTTTTAATTTTTAATTTTTAATTTTTATTTTTATTTTTAATTTTTAATTTTTAATTTTTAATTTTTAATTTTTAATTTTTAATTTTTAATTTTTAATTTTTAATTTTTAATTTTTAATTTATAATTTATAATTTTTAATTTTTAATTTTATATTTTTAATTTTTAATTATTAATTTTTAATTTTTAATTTTTAATTTTTAATTTTTAATTTTTCGATTTTCATTTTTCATTTTTCATTGTACATTTTTTATTTTACATTTAAATTTTCATTTTTTATTTTTCATTTTTCACATTTCACTCTTCACTTTTCGTTTTTTAGGTTTTCATTATTCATTTTTCATTTTTCAGGTTTCAGTTTTCAGTTTTCAGTTTTCATTTTCAATTTTCATTTTTCATTATTCATTTTCAATTTTACATTTTTCGTTTTTAATTTTTCATTTTTCATTTTTCACTTTTCATATTTCGTTTTTAATTTTTAATTTTTCGTTTTCAACTTTTTAATTTTTAGTTTTTATTTTCATTTTCCATTTCTCATTTTCCATTTTTCATTTTCCATTTTCCATTTTTCATTTTTAGTTTTTCATTTCCCATTTTTCGTTTTTCATTTTCCGTTTTTCAATTTTCATTTTTAATTTTCCATTTAACATTTTTCATTTCACATTTTTCGATTTTTATTAGGGATTATATTTTTGCTCATAATAGCGATTTTTTTTATTATATCGTGGTAACGATAAAAAAGATACTGTGAAATTTGTTGTACAACTATTATGTTCAATAATAAAAAAAACTACAACAATCACACTGGGTTTTTGTTTTTTTTAGAAGTATCTACATATTTTTGCTCGCGTCTACGCGTAATGATGCCCGATTTACCCCATTTTAAACACCAACCTGACGTAAATAATGGCAAATGACATTATCGTAACCAAAGCCTATATATACCCTCTGCCATTGAGGTGTGGAGGGTATAAAAATTGAGGAAAACTTATTAATACGACAACAACCTGACATTTTTTATATCACACCATAAAACGTTACTTATATCGACACCAAAGCGTGAACTTATATATTCTAACCTCTATCAAAATTTCTAAGATTATTTTCTGATGAAACTTTACAATTGGGTATGTGATAAGTTCTAACTGTTTCAAGGCTATGTAACATAAAAACCTTTCGATACTCAATTTTTCTTGAACAAAATTTATAAAAAATATGATTCATTTTTTTTTTTTAATTACAAATTGTATATTCTTGAATTTGAGACATTCCATACTACTCACCAAAAAAAATATTGAATTAATAATATTAATAGAAATATCTTAAATTATTATAAAAAAATTGATGAGGAACACTTATTAATCGTTTTTTTTTTTTTTTTTAAGTTTCAACTTTATATTAAAATAAGTTTTAAACAAAAAATACAGAGAGAAAGGAGAGAAAAGAGGAGCACAATAACAATATGTGATATTCAAGATTTCGAATGATTTTTAGTGGCATTAGTGGGTTAAGTTTATATACATAAATACATATCTACATATTTTGATCCCAAAATGTATGATAAAATCACATAAAGTTTTCAAAACATTTTAATAATTTAAAATATTCTCCACGACAGCAAATTGTTTTTTTACATTATATAGTTTTTAATTAGTTATTATTTAGTTTTATGACACTGAATAAGCTTTATATTTCTGATAATAATAGACCATTTTAATTATTTTTTTGTATATCTCGGGAAACTACATTCCCTACTGGGAACTCTTTTTATGAAAATTAATTTTTCCATTTATAGAAAATATATTTTGTTCCAGTACTTTAGCGCATAAGTATGTATGTATAAGAGGTTACGATGCCATTTCGGTGCTTTTTCTGCATAACAAACCAGATCGTTAATACAATATCAATTTGATACGCTTTCATTTATTTATGTACATATGCTGATTCCATTCGGTTAAGAGTTCAACAAATTTTTGTATGAATTTATAATTTTAAATATTTTTTTGCAACATATTCGAACAAAAAGTCTGTATGTGTTTTAATGCAGTTTTATGCCTTTCATTTTCATGCTTTAACAACCAGTCTTCATTTCTGGTAAACATAGTTATGTTGTTGAATTTGTTTCTATTTACAAGAAAATATTTGCACAGCAATAGTGGAAATGAACTTTTTGCTATCAAGGAAGGTATCCCTTGCCTAAAATATTTTTTTTAATATTCAATTTTTGTATTAAGGGCCTATTAAGTTGGTGTGATTTAAGAACACTCGAAGCATTCAACTACTACTGTTACATAAAATATTGCGATTTTGTTACAGATTTTTTTTTATTTAAAATAAATACATCCCTAACCCAAAATTCGATTAAATGTTGAAAATGCAACCATATTATGTCATCTGGTTATTATCGTCCATCGCGTCGCTTTCTTGCAAATTAAATGGCATGAGAGTCCCGTTAGGACAATAAGCCAATGAAACGGCAACAGCTAGAGAAATTAAAGAAGAAGGGCAAAATAAAGACAGCAAATGTTTGGCAGTTTAAAAAGGGTATTGTAGTTGGCAGCTGCCATTTGGCACTTGTTGGTTGGAGTTTGGATCAGTTAGTTGGAAGTTATCTTTACAGTTGACCATGGGCAGTTAGCAGTTGTTGGTTGGAATCAGTGAGTTGCAAGTTAAAAGCAGTTCAAAGCGAGGTTTTGTTAAAGGTTTGAAAATTTTAAACAGAAAAACCTGTTAAACAGAAATTTATTAATTATATAAGCACATATACTTTGACTCGGAGTTGCCCGGATTTTCCGAAAATAAATACATTGGAGTCATTTTATGTGTTTCTTAAAATATCAAGTAAATATTTTATTTGGAAAAAATTAAGAAATGACTTAAATGGAATATTGTTTGAATGTACACTGCTTTTAATTAAATATGACAAAAATCAATTCACAGATTTTCCGTTTCTCGTAAATATGCGCAAATGTTGACCGCTTGCAACTCGTAAGCATGCGACATATACTTACTCATGCGAAAAGCATTGTGTCCCCAAATGTAAACCGGCGATTTTTAATGCTTGTCCTTGGATGTAATTTTCGTGGAATGAAATCATCTTGTTTTTTGCTGAGCCTGTTACTATAGTCGCTCCGATAGATTTTCGCATTGAAATTCCGCATTTGCGCATTGAAACTCCAAACTTAAGTTCTAATGTAGCGCATTGCTCTTCAGACATAACGGTATCAATGGATTTGTATACTAGTAGTGCTCTTCCGCAAAACCAGGATTCGTCTGGTATTCTTCGATTAATTTCCGGATAGACTGTGGATAGAAGTTGTTCTGCATAGGACACCAAATTGCAGAATGCTAGTTTAAATGCTATTTCTTCATTTATGTCTTTAACCACTTCACCATTTCCAATTTTTAGTAATTCCGCTGCATGTGTTGCAGCACTGAAATCATTAAACAAATGCACTCACTTAGAAACTTAGTTCCAAATAAATTTCATTAGCCGCTCTTCCTCTTGGAATGACAGGTAGTTTTTGGTGAAAATCTTTTGTATGAAGCACCACCAAGCCGCCTATAAGTGACTCGCGACTGCGAATGTTCTGCAAACTTGGAGTCAATTGCAGGCTTGTGAGACATGGTGCACTCGTCCATACCCGTAATTTTCATATTCGTAGAGAAACTCCCAAACTGCAATTTTTGTTGTAGGTGGTGCTATATAGGTTGTAGGGGTGATCGTCAAATGTAGCATCAGAATTAATTCCAAAGGTTTCGATAACCCACACATATCTATTAAAATTCAAAAAAGCTCCCTCAGTTTCTATGGAGAAGAACATATCACGGCCTTTTCCATGACTAGGTCCCACTGTGTGTTTGGCATTCCCGGCTATTTATGGTTTTCAAATCTGTAAAACACGTTGGTTCTTTTACAATGTTTCGAGGTGAAGTAACTTCTATTAGTATATAAATTATCATTGAACTAAATGTGTTGAATATGGTAAACAAATCAAATGAATGTATTTACACAAGCCTTGAGTTCATGTACATCAAGTAAACTCTGGTTGACAAAGACTTTAATGGTGAAATTCCTGTTTGCAGGCAATAGACCTTATAATATTAGTTGTGAGGGCAAAATAACACATTTGCAAAAAAATGGATTTCAAAAAATGTAGTTTAAGTGGGTGTGACATCCAATCAATGTTACACAAACTGGGCGTAAAAGGGGCGTGGTATCCAATCAACTTCTATTGCTGCCTATAGCTCCTTGCAGAGAAAGAATTATCTGTGTGCCAAATTTCATGTGATTAGGTTCAGTAGTTTTGGCGTGAAAAGGTAACAAACAAACATGTCATTTTTATTTTATTTATAGGAATAAAAATTTAAACAATTATCTAAATCCGAAATAAAATGTGTTAAACAGAAATGTTTAAATAATATATAAGTTAACAATGCCCACACTAATCATCAAAACCACAAGTTTTTAATTTTAAATAAAAGAGGTAGAAAATTAGTACCGATAAAAAAAACAACAAGTGTTTATTCTAAATTAAAATCAAGGTACATAGTTCTGATAAAACTAACTTATATAAAAATCTAAACAATTATCTAAGCCGAAAAAAATAGAAAAAGATAAACAGAAATTTGTGAATCATATATATATACTAGCTGGACCCGGCAAACGTTGTTTTGCCCTCAATGAATTTTTATTTTAGTTAGAATCTGTATATCTATATATATAAAATTGAATGTGTGTTTGTTTATTTGTTTGTTTGTTTGTTTGTGTGTACCTTATAGGAGACCAAACCTCTGGACCGATCTTCCTGAAATTTTCACAGCATTTAACTGGGACTCTGGCATGATTAATAGGGTACTTTTTTTTGACCACGCCCACTTTTACGCCCACTTTTTTAAAATTATGTAATTGCTCCCATATAGTTTTTAACAGATTTACTTCAAATTGTATACACATTATACTCCAGGCGAGGTAGAAATAAACATTTCTTACGCCACGCCCCCTTTTACGCCCCTTTTCACGCCAAATTTTGTTTGAAAGTTTTAAACTTTTTTTTCTCTGTACAAATTTGTTCCTTCCAACGGATTTTTTTATTTGGTAGTATATTGCTCTTAATACTGTTAACGTCGCCATATAACTATGAACCACGCCCATTTCACCGCCCCCTTTTTTTTTACTTATACCACTAACAATGTTTGCTATACAAAATAATTTTTTTGTAATATGTATTTATCTAAAGTTTTATACACTTTTTATCTACAGGTAAGGTAGCCATACATTTTTTTATTACCAAGTCCCCCTTTTTCGCCCCATTTTACCTTAAATCATAATTAATCCGCTTTCAATCTATCTATATATATAAAAATGAATGTGTGTTTGTTTGTGCTTTATAGGAGGCCAAACCAAAGAACCGATCTTCCTGAAATTTTCAGAGCGTGTTACTGTGACTCTGGAAGGAATAATATGCTATATAAATTTTTGATTGGACAAAGGGGCGGTGCCACGCCCATATAACCCAAAATTTGAAAAAGTCATATCACGGGAATTTTTTTACCTACAGCAGTCATATTTGGTACATATGGTATTAGCATGAATAGAAATACATAGAAGAAGAAAAGTGGGCGGGACCACGCCCCTTTTTAGAAAAATAAAAAATCGTAATATCTTCTAAACTACTGGAAGGATAGTCATGAAATTTTCACAAAAGGATATTTTTGCGAAATAATAAGACCTTAGATATATGAAGTTGTTAGTGGGCAAAGGGGCGTGGCGTATATATAAAAACGTTGATGCATTTGATTGTAACGAATGATCTCCGGAACCATAAGAGCTGTCGAGGTAGGATTTCCAGCATAGGTTCGGTTCGAGCTCTTCTGTGTTTTTTTTTAGTTTTAACCCTCTAGCTGGCGTTGGGGTCAAGTTAAAAACAAAAATTTTTACTTTCAGCGCGATTTGACTGCAATTCAGAATGAACGTATGTTTCGTCATAAGAAATTTTTGTATGTATAAATGGACCCGATAGGTGGCGCTGGGTAAAGTTATTTCGAATATTCTTATTTATGGTGTGATTTTAATGAAACTAAGAATGTACATATATGTATGTTAGAAACATTTTTTTATTGGACCCGGTAGATGGCGCTGTCGTTCGAAAAATAATGAGTTGTCAAATTTATATAAATTTTAATAAATAAACTCATCAACGTTTTTATATATAAATATTCTAACGAAAAAGAAGGAAAAAGCCGCTACATTATTGCATGGTGGCCGCACAGCTCATTCAGCACTCAAATCACCGTTAAACGTACAAAAAAATGAGAATGCCGTCTGTAATATCAAAAAACATTCCGGTATGGCAAAAGTTCTGCAAAAATGCAGTATTTTTATTTGGGATGAATGTACCATGGCTCACAAACATTGTGATTTGATTTGATAAAAGATTTGAAAGGCAATGAAAGATTTTTTGGTGAAGCTCTCATTTTATTATCTGGAGATCTTCGTCACACATTTTATATAGGTATATACAGATTCTAACTAAAATAAAAATTCATTGAGGGCAAAACAACGTTTGCCGGGTCCAGCTAGTACCTATATAAAATGTGTGACGAAGATCTCCAGATAGTAAAATGAGAGCTTCACCAAAAAATCTTTCATTGCCTTTCAAATCTTTTATCAAATCAAATCACAATGTTTGTGAGCCATGGTACATTCATCCCAAATAAAAATACTGCATTTTTGCAGAACTTTTGCCATACCGGAATGTTTTTTGATATTACAGACGGCATTCTCATTTTTTTGTACGTTTAACGGTGATTTGAGTGCTGAATGAGCTGTGCGGCCACCATGCAATAATGTAGCGGCTTTTTCCTTCTTTTTCGTTAGAATATTTATATATAAAAACGTTGGTGAGTTTATTTATTAAAATTTATATAAATTTGACAACTCATTATTTTTCGAACGACAGCGCCATCTACCGGGTCCAATAAAAAAATGTTTCTAACATACATATATGTACATTCTTAGTTTCATTAAAATCACACCATAAATAAGAATATTCGAAATAACTTTACCCAGCGCCACCTATCGGGTCCATTTATACATACAAAAATTTCTTATGACGAAACATACGTTCATTCTGAATTGCAGTCAAATCGCGCTGAAAGTAAAAATTTTTGTTTTTAACTTGACCCCAACGCCAGCTAGAGGGTTAAAACTAAAAAAAAAACACAGAAGAGCTCGAACCGAACCTATGCTGGAAATCCTACCTCGACAGCTCTTATGGTTCCGGAGATCATTCGTTACAATCAAATGCATCAACGTTTTTATATATACGCCACGCCCCTTTGCCCACTAACAACTTTATATATCTAAGGTCTTATTATTTCGCAAAAATATCCTTTTGTGAAAATGTCATGACGATCCTTCCAGTAGTTTAGAAGATATTACGATTTTTTATTTTTCTAAAAAGGGGCGTGGTCCCGCCCACTTTTCTTCTTGTATGTATTTCTATTCATGCTAATACCATATGTACCAAATATGACTGCTGTAGGTAAAAAAATTCCCGTGATATGACTTTTTCAAATTTTGGGTTATATGGGCGTGGCACCGCCCCTTTGTCCAATCAAAAATTTATATAGCATATTATTCCTTCCAGAGTCACAGTAACACGCTCTGAAAATTTCAGGAAGATCGGTTCTTTGGTTTGGCCTCCTATAAAGCACAAACAAACACACATTCATTTTTATATATATAGATAGATTGAAAGCAGATTAATTATGATTTAAGGTAAAATGGGGCGAAAAAGGGGGACTTGGTAATAAAAAAATGTATGGCTACCTTACCTGTAGATAAAAAGTGTATAAAACTTTAGATAAATACATATTACAAAAAAATTATTTTGTATAGCAAACATTGTTAGTGGTATAAGTAAAAAAAAAAGGGGGCGGTGAAATGGGCGTGGTTCATAGTTATATGGCGACGTTAACAGTATTAAGAGCAATATACTACCAAATAAAAAAATCCGTTGGAAGGAACAAATTTGTACAGAGAAAAAAAAGTTTAAAACTTTCAAACAAAATTTGGCGTGAAAAGGGGCGTAAAAGGGGGCGTGGCGTAAGAAATGTTTATTTCTACCTCGCCTGGAGTATAATGTGTATACAATTTGAAGTAAATCTGTTAAAAACTATATGGGAGCAATTACATAATTTTAAAAAAGTGGGCGTAAAAGTGGGCGTGGTCAAAAAAAAGTACCCTATTAATCATGCCAGAGTCCCAGTTAAATGCTGTGAAAATTTCAGGAAGATCGGTCTAGAGGTTTGGTCTCCTATAAGGTACACACAAACAAACAAACAAATAAACAAACACACATTCAATTTTATATATATAGATTTATATTTATATTTATATTTATATTTATATTTATATTTATATTTATATTTATATTTATATTTATATTTATATTTATATTTATATTTATATTTATATTTATATTTATATTTATATTTATATTTATATTTATATTTATATTTATATTTATATTTATATTTATATTTATATTTATATTTATATTTATATTTATATTTATATTTATATTTATATTTATGTTTATATTTATATTTATATTTATATTTATATTTATATTTATATTTATATTTATATTTATATTTATATTTATATTTATATTTATATTTATATTTATATTTATA
>CAVMKG010000036.1:0-7500 GCA_963682025.1 Cordilura impudica
AGAAAATATTAAATTGTACTTAAACATTGCCGGCCACCTTGCAACATCAAGGTGTGTTGCAACAATAATACTTTAACAAATAACTTAAGTATCCTAAAATAAGGCATAGTTCAGTTTAAAAATGTGAGCTTGAATTCAATTTATTTTTTTTTTTTTTTTTAACACTTAAATTGGCCAGTAGGGACCTCGACGTAACAATTTTCCATAGGCCAGTAGGGACCCCAATGGAAAATTGATTATAAATAAGTATGAGCCAGTAGGGACTCTACAATTTGAGCCAGTAAGGACTCTACATATGAGCCAGTAAGGACTCTACAATGGAGATGGGCCAGATATGACCCATCCAAAAACGGTGTATTGCGCCATAGCATCCTCATAATCGAGCAGAGCATCTCAAAAAGGTTAGGGAGAGATTCCATATTTCTATGAAACAATAAAAAATTTAAAGAAAATATCGAAGAAAAAGTGTAAATTATTCGGTCAAAATGACCAGTTTGGTTATTGGTCGTTTTACAACCCCATTAGCAGTACGAATATCCGCGACCCTTACGCGACCGTCACTTCCCGGATAAACTTTTATGACCCGGCCTAAACGCCACGATGTTGGAGGTAGATTTTCATGCTTGATAACGACTAAGTCGTTTTCCTGTAGATCGCGTTCCGGATATTTCCATTTATAGCGCTTATTTAACGTCATTAAATATTCTTCTTTCCATCGGCGACAAAAAAGTTGAGACAACGCTTTCATTTTTCGAAATCGATTAACAAGACTTATCGGGGATTCATTAGTTTCAGGCTCCGGGGGAGCAAGTATTGGTCCACCTATTAAAAAATGACCAGGAGTCAGAGCTACTGGTTCCCGAGGGTTATCCGCTATAGAACAAAGAGGACGTGAATTTAGGCAAGCTTCAATTCTTGCGAGAACTGAAGAAAGTTCTTCAAAAGTATATTTAAAAGATTGCGCTTCCTTACGAAAATGGTGTTTAAAACTCTTGACCCCGGCTTCCCAAAGGCCACCCATATGAGGTGCCCCGGCCGGTATAAACCGCCAAGTTAAACCTTGAATACCATAAATAGAACCCACTGCAATCTGACTTTCCTTAAGAAATATCTTAAAATCCTTCTCTAATTCACGCGATGCACCTACGAAATTTGTGCCATTATCCGAAAATAAAGTGTAGGGGCAACCTCGTCGAGAAATAAATCTGTGAAAGGCAGATAAAAAAGTAGGCGTCGATAAATCAGACGTTGCCTCTAAATGAATTGCTTTCGTAGAAAAGCAAACAAAAATACAAACGTAGCCCTTCGTTATCCTACAAGCTCTGCCCGTGAAACTTTTGATGTCAAAGGGACCAGCAAAATCAACGCCCGTTGTCATAAATGGTCTAGTAAGAGTAGTTCTTTCAGGGGGCAGAGCCGCCATAATTTGACGACAAGATACTTTACGGTCAATAATACACCGTTTACAACGACCAATGACTCCACGAATTTTCGACTTCAAGCGTGGAACCCAATATTCAATGCGCAGTATTCGCAACATCAACTGATTTCCACCGTGAATGGAAATCATATGAACAAATTCTATTAACAATTGAGTAAATCGGCTCGAATAAGGTAAAATAATAGGATATTTCTCCGTATATGAAAGGGAAGGTGATTTAACCAATCGACCATTCAATCTTATCGCACCGTCTTTATCGAGAAAGGGATTCAAAGAAATAAGGCAACTCTTTGAACTTAACGGTTTTTTGTCTAACAGGCACTTATATTCATCTGCATAGTGATGTTTCTGAGCCACAATGGCTAAATGCAATTTTGTTCTTCTGATTTCATAACCAGCAACGATTTTATCCACATTCATATAACGATTTGACCTATGAGCTGGATGACTATTGTAAAAGAACCTCAAAATATATGAGATTATCCGAAGAGCTCGATCAAGACGAGAGTAATTATTCAAAATATCCACATATATATCTTCCCCCTTAACGTCCGTAAAGAAGGAAGCATGAGTTTTGACAACCCGACCCTCAATGTCAGTGTCGAGATAACTTAGATCCGTTATATTCCAGTGCACTTTATCTTGACCCAGCCATCTTGGACCATGCCACCAAAGCTCACTATTTTCCAGCTCAGTGGGAGAGGTACCACGACTACCTAAATCTGCAGGATTATCCTCAGAACGAACATGATACCAATTATGGTTTCCTACATTTTCTTGAATGCGGCATACTCTGTTCGCTACAAATGTGGCCCAGGAACACGGCGTTTTCCTTAACCAAGAAAGGACTATCGTCGAATCAGTCCAACAGTAAATTTGATCAATTTTAATATCAATTTCACCTATTACCGTCTTCAAAAGTTCAGAGGCTAACACCGCCCCGCACAGTTCTAAACGAGGTAGAGAAATTGATTTGATGGGGGCTACTTTGGTTTTCGATGAAAGTAGGTGAGTATGAATTTCGCCGTTAGAGGCCTGAATTCGAATATAAATCACCCCCGCGTATGCCTTTTCCGAGGCATCAGAAAAAACATGAAGCTCAACAGAATTTCCCGGCGAATAATTAACCCACCTTGGAATACGAATAGTATTTACCTCATGATAATAAGTTACAAATCTTTTCCATTCAACTTCCGTCGAAATTGGAAGCATATCATCCCAATTTATATTATCAAGCCAAATTTTTTGCATGATAATTTTTGCAACCACAATTATAGGACCTAACCAACCTACAGGATCAAACAATTTCGCGATAGTCGATAAGACTTCCCTCTTAGTATACCCAGATTTTAATGAAATAGGAGTCACACTAAAATAAAACGAGTCCAACTGAGCGTTCCACTGAATTCCTAAAGTCTTTGAAGTACTCGATTCTATAAAGGTCAATAATTTAGCGTCAACTAAATGGTCCAAAGGTATATCTTTCAAAATACTCCGTTCGTTTGAAGTCCATTTTCTTAGCTGAAACTTAGCAGAGGCCAAAGCAGCGACGAGTTGATCACGAGCCATTAATGCAGTCGAAATGTCATGAGTCCCTGTCAAAACGTCGTCAACGTACATGCACTTTCGTAGAATATGTGCTGCGAGAGGGAACTCAGCCTCAGAATCGTCCGCGAGTTGTAATAACGTCCTAATGGCAAGGTATGGGGCGCAGTTAACGCCAAAAGTCACTGTCTGTAATTCATAGTCCCTTACGGTCTCCGTCGGAGAATCCCTAAACAAAATTCGTTGAAAAGGGGTATGAGAAGGATCTACCCGAATCTGTCTATACATTTGAGTGATATCACAATTGAAGACGAATTTAAACAGACGCCACCTAAGAATAAGTAGAACTAAGTCTGCTTGTAAGGTAGGTCCTACGTAAAGGCAATCGTTTAAACTAATTCCATTAGAAGTTCTATTTGAAGCGTTGAAAACAACTCTCAATTTAGTTGTCTTACGTTCTAGTTTTACCACCGGATGATGAGGTAAATAACAAAAAGAGGTAGGAGATGAAAAATTTGGTAATACCGGTCTCATATGTCCTATGTCCAAATACTCCCTAACGACGTCATCGTACATCTCCTTAATTTCAGGTCTACGCAGTAAAGATGATTCGGTCCTAAGATATTGTCCCATAACACCAGGTCTTGAAGTCCCTAAAGAAAATTTTTCAGGAAATTCAGGCTTAAATGGGAGAGTCACTACATATCGACCATCAGATTCGCGACGAGTAGTCGCTTTATAATTTTCCTCACAAAATTTGTCAAATGGAGACAGAATTTTTCTTTTAGGAGTTTCCTCAAGTTCCCAGAATCTCAAAAGATTTTTGTTAAGGCAATCTTCCTCTGAAAATTCGACATTCGTAGAATATACCTGAACTTGAGGTTGTACAACTGGACCAGTAATAATCCAGCCAAAAATAGTGTTCTGAGCTAGTAAAGAGCCCAAAATATTGCGACGGATTTCTCCCAACAGAATTCTTGGATATAAATCCGCGCCAAGCAAAAGATCAACAGGTCGACTGTCATCAAAATTAATATCGGCCAAACGAAGGTTTGGCAAATTTTCCTTTAAATACGAGTGGACTGTAAATGATGGTAAATTACCCGAAATATTTGGCAAAACAAGTGCCAATGTTTCCAATACAAGGGATGAATCGAGGGTGGAGCCAATTTTTAATGAAAAAAGTTTTCTAGACATTGCCGTAACTGCCTGATTAACTCCTGAAATTTGAGCATTCGTCGAATGCGTCGAAATTTTCAGGCGATTTTGCAAACGTTCAGAAATGAACGATGCTTCAGAAGCAGGGTCAATAAGGGCCCGGGCTGGGTACGTAGTACCCTGATGAATAAGATTCACCATAGCCGTCCCTAAAAGTACAGTCCTACTTTGTGCTGTATGAAATACTTGACGATTTGTAGGAGCTGTGGCATGATTGGCATTCGAAGATGATGCGATTGCAGGTACGGAGTTTGAAACTCGAGAAACAGAAACCGAACTAACACCCGAATTCGACCGATTAGTATCCCTAGAAACTTCAGAAGATGGTAACTCACGGTGTAACATAGTATGATGTCTCTTGTTACAAATGGAGCAATTATACGAACTGCTACAATTTTTAGCTTCATGTGTCCTTGCAAGACAATTGACACAACAGTGAAACTTTTTTACCGTAGAAAATCGATCCGCAACAGATAAACTTTTGAATCGATGACAAGAACGTAAAAAGTGAACTTGATTCTTACAAAGAACACAAGAAGCACTTGAAGTTGAAGCAGCATTGGTATGATGCGCTTTGATTTTAGGTTCAGAAAGCCGTTTAGCAGATTCTGAACCCCTAAGATCACGTAAACAATCTAAAGTTTGAACTCTTTCTGTCAGAAAGAGGTCCAAATCCTTCCAGAGTGACAAAGCTGATTTGTCCTTTATACTCTGTTCCCACAGACTAACAGTTTGCGAAGGTAACCGTTGAATACAAAGAAATACAATAATAGGATCCCAGCTGTGCGTCGAAATATTATAAATTGACATAGCCGTAAGGCAACCGTTTATTCCGCGTTGTAAAGTTTTTAATCCCGACGAGGTTTCCTTATCAAGAAAGGGAAGGCTAAATAGCGATTTTAACTGGTTATTAACCAGCATACGCGGATTATCATATGCGTCCCTCAAGTTGCGCCACGCAACATCAAAACCTTGATTAGTGAGAGGGCATTTCGAAACAATTTCCCGAGCTTCGCCACTAGTTTTCCGAACTAGATGGCATAGCCGCTCAATATTGCTAAGTCGAGAGTTATTGATATAAACCGCTGTAAAAAGATCCCTAAAAGTGGGCCAAGAAATGTAATCGCCCTCAAAAACGTCGGTATCGCATGGCGGAAGCGTTAAATTATGACAAAAGTTGTCAGCTGAATTGAGGTTTACACTCGGAGACTGGGACTGCTCTTTCGGTGTCGCGTTGGATTTAAAATGATGTAATCGTTCATTAATCCTAGATAAACAATTAACGTACGCGTTAAAAGTGGCTTCATATTTCGATTCAGCCGCGTCAAAATCCGCCGGTTCCGCGTCATCCGAATTTTCTAAATATAATTAAATATGATAAACAAGTACGATATGTCGATTTTACTTGTTCCCAAAGCAAGTCCAATTCTTTTCCACGAATTTCAAGATTAAATACCGAATGTAATTCCTCACGAATATCGTTGAATTTCGCCTCAAATTTAATGAGCGTATCCGAATCGCGAATAAAAATATCAAGTGCAGTTCCCGGCATTTTGGTTCGAATTTATTTTAAAATAAGTTAATTTAATTTAAATAACAATATAAAAATTCGTTAAAAAAAAATCCGAAAAAATAATAATATATTATAAGCTAATAATATAAAACTATATTAAAAAAATTTTATTTTCTTAATATGTGGTATTATTTTAACAAATTAGAAGCAAAACCAAAATTTGCAAAAAAAAAATTAATAAAAAACACACTGGATATGTCGCGACTAAAACGGACAGTAGGGTGACTAACAATGTTATAGAAAAAACAAACCAACACAATGCGTGTGCGTATATATTAGTGTGAAGAGAAATGAACACACTCTTGAGCACAAACACAAAAAAAAACCAACGCGTGAACGTATAGAGAAATAAAAACTATTCAGCTTAAGCAGTTTAAACACGAAAAAAAAAACGTTCGCGTGAGCGTATATGTATAACACAAAGGAAAAAAAAACCGATTTAGTTATGTTTAAATGTAAATCTGTTTAAATTATTATTATTTGCACTAAACACTTTTTTTAAAAATCCCGACGGCTTTTTCTCTTTCCTTCGAATAAAACAAACACGATATGATTATTTATATTATTACTTGCACTAAACACTTTTTAAAAATCCCGACGGCTTTTTCTTTTTATTTTCGATTAAAACAAACACGATATAATTAATATCACCGTCCACGTAAAGAATATTAACGTAACGCGTAGGGTTGTAAAACGAAAAGTACGAAAAAAAATAGTATTTTAATAATGGACTTTTTATTTTTAAATTAATTTTTATTATACACTTTTTAAACTTTAAATTTTTTGATTTGCTCACACATAAAAAAAAACTGAACTATACGCACCTTTAGTTTAAATTTGATGTAAATTGTAGTTGCAGCGAAGGGTTGTTTTTGCAGTCTTGCTGGTGTTGACAAGATGAAGGCTGTGGGAATGTTGAAATTAATAATTTTTAAAAATTTTCCAAATTTTTCCTCAGGATCCGGTTCGCAGGACCATATGTTTGCGTATGTAGCAAAAAATATATAAAAAATAAAAACACAATATAGTATAAGGTTTTATAAGAAGAGAAAATAAAATCTCTATTTTATTTGTATATACAAGATGTATTACCTTTTTTAAAATATACACAGCGGATGGTGTTTATATGTACGAATTGTACGAAGGTACCAAAACGATTGATTTTATAAGTTAAAAAATAAAGAGAGAAGGTGGCGAGCAATATCTAAGTACCGTTAACGGTTTTACTAGTTAAAATCTATGTAAACACTCCTTTCAACGATGTATAAAAAAAGGAGTTTCATAGATTTTAACCCAGAATTAACCCAAAAATGGCTAATTGACTCAAAGGCGGAAAAGTACAAAGAAAATATTAAATTGTACTTAAACATTATTATTATTATTATTATTATTATTATTATTATTATTATTATTATTATTATTATTATTATTATTATTATTATTATTATTATTATTATTATTATTATTATTATTTATTATTATTATTATTATTATTATTATTATTATTATTATTATTATTATTATTATTATTATTATTATTATTATTATTATTATTATTATTATTATTATTATTATTATTATTATTATTATTATTATTATTATTATTATTATTATTATTATTATTATTATTATTATTATTATTATTATTATTATTATTATTATTATTATTATTATTATTATTATTATTATTATTATTATTATTATTATTATTATTATTATTATT
>CAVMKG010000036.1:12500-109380 GCA_963682025.1 Cordilura impudica
ACAACTATTACGACGAAGCAGCCGCAAAACACATCTACGGACAGCCCACAACACCCATTTTAAATAATATCGGCAACAACCACAGATGTAGCAGTTTGCAGTAGAAATACAACTATCGCCAGCAGCACGGCAACAGAAGCCCCAACAGCCACAACTGTAACCTCCAGCTCAAATAATCCCCGCAAAAACACACACCTCGCCTGAAGGGAAGACAGGTTGACCCAAAATGCCAAAGAAATCTGAAAGCGGGGTTTTGTTAACTGTGGATTTGACATGAAAAATCACTTTGAATCAAAATCCTAGCTGATCCTGTTTTTGAGATATGCGCATTTTTCACATTTTATTTAAGCCCATATCAACGCATGCATGAAAAATGATAATGTTGGTCCAGTTCTGACATTTTCTCATAGTTTGTGTGTGTGGTATGGTTTGCTTCAAACCTGTGCTAAATTATGCCAAGTTTGGCCTCAAAGATTTTCTATAAGCACCATCTACAATTTAATTTTTATTCAATGCACTTGAAAGATTAAGTTGTGCAAAAGACCAATAGGTGGTGCATGGTACTGTGTGCCTACCCACATTTGATATTCAGAGGTAACATGCATATAATAACTTAAGAATCCAAGCTTTTTAATTTGGGGTATTGTATATATTGATTGATTACTTGGTTGAATTTTATATATATGCTTACACCAGAGTTCAGAAAAAAACACACACTGAATAAAAAACTCGTACATATATGTAAACAAACATAACTTAGACCAACACACACATATTTTTATTTTCATATCAATTATGTGCGTTTCTAAATTTTCTAAGGTGCCCAACACAACCATGACTGTGTTCGTTTTAATATTTCGTTATTTACACGAACATTTTTGTATCACATAGTTTTTGTTTCAATCACACATAAAGCACACATTTTTGAGTGTTGCTTTATTTGAAGTTCTTGTTCTGCTACGTGTAGTGAAAAAAAACACAGAACATGTACAATAAACAGGTTCGAGTTCAGTTATATTTTAAGTCGTGTTGTGGCTCGTGTAGTAAGAAAAAACACAACATGTACAATAAACAGGTTCGAGTTCAGTTATATTTTAAGTCGTGTTTACTTCATTTAATGGTCTTTACGATGCTGCGTCAAATACTCAACTGCCTTCTACGCAAAAAAAAAAAAATGCTCAAACGAAAATTTCTACGAGCACTTACAATAATTGTTATAAAAAATATGCAAAGGTATAAGTCATTTTTGTGGTGAAGATTCTTCTTCATCTAGTACTCGTAAAATATCTTGGGCATAGTAGAAAAATTACCAGAAAAGCGACAAAATCAAATATTAACATCAATGCTAAAGAAAAGACTGTCTGATCATGATCCTGATAGTACTACAATTGATGGCGATATAATCTTGAATACAGCGAGTTCTAAAATGAGAGTAACTTTGAATAACAAAAAGGAAAAGAAAACCATTTTAAGTGCTGAACGTTTGGAGGAATATCAAGCCGCTACCGGAGCATATCAACATTCTATGAATAAAATGACCAACTTCATCAGAAGTTATGCTGGAAGAAAGTCTATTCCCAAAGATTATAAAGAACATATGCGTGAAAAATCAAATTCATTCGAAAACGTCTATAAGGAAGATATTCGCCCTTTCGAATATAAAGAAGGTATAGTTGATAGACCTGTCATTTATGCCAACGCACCAATACTTATTGACTCAATCTTTGAAAAACAAAATGTTGCAGAGATCCAAAATGCAAAAAAAAGTTGATGGCAGATGGTGGGCAAGGTTTTTTAAACTTTCTTTAATAATTTTGACAGAAGAAGGAAAAGAAGTTGATAAAAATGAAAGTAAAAGAACTCGTTACTTCACTGGTGGGAGTACATCAATGAAAAGAAATTTGAACAGTGTTTACAGAATAATACTAGCGACTGTTCCACAAATAAAGGAAACTTAAGAAAATGTAAAAACTTTGTTTGAATTGACAAAGGTTAATGAGATACCCTTCAGATTTAGTTCTGATTTAAAACTTCTGCTAATAATTAATGGACAGCAAACTGCAACCGCAATATGCCCTTACCCTTACTGTTATATTACTCTTACTGAATTAAAACTTAAAACATTTCAAAATGTAATAGATGATTATTAGTAATTTAAGTGTATCGGTAAAAAAAAGAGCGCGAAAGAATGGCATAGCACGGTAAACATGCCTTTCTTTTTTTACGAAAAAGAAATAGAAAATGAAGATAGCGATAATGATGAAGAAAATGACCTTTCTATGACCTACGTTCTCCGGAAATGCCCTCTGCCTGAACTCCACCTTTTACAAGGATTTATAAACCACTTATTTTGGAATGGTATAGTATCTGTTGTAGGATGCGAAAAAGCTTTACTTTGGCCAACAAAATTGAAATTAGTTGCAAAAAATTACCAGGGTGAAGTTTTTGAGGGTAATACATGCAGAAAACTTTTGGAAGAATCAGATAAATTGCTTGATCGTGAAATTTATGAGCACGTAGGTCCATTGAAGTTACAGCCATACGTTGCTGCTTGTAGGACAATGAATAAAATTGTGCACGTTTTTCTATGCAACGTGCTGACATTACAACTGCGCACCGCTTTAGAAATCACTGGAGTGACCACCCAAACTTTAAAAATTCACGTGTTACTTGATCATTTAAAAGAGGGAATTTTATTATTGGACAACGATGGTTTAGGCTTATGGTCGGAATTTGTAAAATTTTGGGAGCGATTCAAAATTAATTTGGTGCAAGATCCAACATATTCGAGTCGAGTAAAGAAACCAGTATTCACATTTTCTTCGCAACATATATAAATATGCTATAAAAAGTTCGTGATTAAGGCCTACAGGGGATACCACTTTAAAAAAAGCGCGCCATGATATTTATCTCGTTAGATGGTATGAAAAAAATATTGCCCACACACACACACACACACATACACACACACACAATGAGAAAATACCAGAATTGGACCAATATTATCATTTTTCATGCATGCGTGATATGTGCTTACATTAAAAGTGAAAAATGCGCATATCTCAAAAACAGGATCAGCTGGAATTTCGATTCAAAGTGATTTTGCTTGTCAAATCAACTGTTAACAAAACCCCTCTTTCAGATTTTTTTTTGGCATTTTATGTCAACCTGTCTTCCCTTCAGGCGAGGTGTGAACAGCAGCCTCTAGCCGTCAGCAGTGCAACATACAACTATCTACAATTAAACAGATATGTAAGTAGAAACCACTTATATATATACATATACATATGTTTGTTTTTTTTATACTTTCGCTCGAAATATCTATGTAATAAAAAACCCGTAAGAGACTGAGAAAATCGTCTTAGACATTGGTCCTTCTCAATAATCACGCGGTCAATCAGGATCTAAATTACACGAACTACCTTTTTGTCAAACTTTGAGCTCAAGGGGCGATAGGACTTGATAGTTTTTTTTTGGTGTAAAATATTCCGATTAAGTTTAAAGATTCCCAAAAGAAGAAAAACGGGGAACAGATGTTAGTGGGTAGGGACCAATAGAAGAGAATACATTTTCTAGAAATATAGTCAAGGAGTCTGTTTAATTGTAGAGAGATCAGCGTAGATATTGAAAATGTGTGAAATAAAAGTGGCATTATATATAAAATTAACGTTTGACTTTATTTACCCGGATTTTACCTATATAAACCTATAATTGTAAATTTGAAATAAGATAAAACTAATTTTGTGAATTCGGTTAGAAATAAAATTTGCTTTTAACTTTATTTACCCGGATTTTACCTTTTATACACCTATAATTGCAAATTTTAAATAATATAAAATTAATTTTGTGAATTCGGTTAGAAATAAAATTTGCTTTTAACTTTATTTACCCGGATTTCACCTTTATACACCTATAATTGTAAATTTGATATAAGGTAAAATTAATTTTATGAATTCGTTTATAAACAAAATTAATTGTTGACTTTAATAAACCAACTTTTACCTTTATATACATTAAGATGTATAAATCTAAAAGTAGGAATTCGGTTAAGAATAAAATTTGTTTTTGACTTTATTAAACCGAATTTTACTTTTATACACGTATAATTGTGCATTTGAAATAAGATTAAATTAACCTTATGAATTCAGATAAAAATTAAAATTAATTTTTGACATTACCAACCTAATTTTTACCCTAGTATACAATAAGCTTTATGAATTTGAAAAAAAAGAAAAAAATAAATAAAATTAACTTTAGAGGTTCGGTTAAAACTAAGATAAACTTTTAATTTTCTTCAACCGAATTGTACGTTTAAGCATTTAGATTTATGAACTCGAAATAAGACAGAATAACTTTTGATAGATATTAAAAACAAATTTAACCTTCTGAGAGGCTTTGAAATAAAGTTAGCGTTTTAACTCTTGAATTTTTTTTTCAAGCAAAGAGAATCATCTCTTTGAAGTTTGTTATAACAAAAAATAGCTTATTAATCCACCGTAGAGTAAATTTAACGTTCGTATTCAAACTGAAGATCATTTAACTTTTTGATATCTATCAGAATGAATTCTACTTTTTAAGTTAGAGCAAAAGGAAATTTAAATACATCTAATAATGAGGGTATCTCTTCTTTTTATTAGATCATACAACTTTGAAATTAATTTATCCTTTTATATTTATGATAAGAGATCCTATCACTTTGTAACAAATTAATGTTAAGATATAAGCAAAAGATTCTAATGAAAACAATATTATACCTTAAGACCGTATTCCCAAAATTTAATATAAAAAAAAAAACGTTGTGACCCAAAACGAAATTGAAAAGGTCCATTATATATACTGAAGTAATTACCAAATGTCTAGCCGTCTAAGTAAAATAAACCACGAAGTGGAGTTGCCAATAGAAAAAAAGAAACAAAATATATTGATTTTTTTTTTTTAGAAGAAGGAAAACATGATCAAGTAGTCCGTCGAGTGGAGGGGTGTAGTAAAGCCGAATCGGTTGAGGGGAAGGTAAAGGGAACATTCACGAATATGGCAGGTGATTGTTAAAGTAGTAAGTATAGATCGGAGAGGGTAGCTAATGTTGACATTACAACTGGTCAACAACTAGGAAACAAAGGAGATTTATGGAATGGGAGGTAAAACAATAGGGAATGATTCGTTAGAATAGTAAATTAAAATGTTAGATAGACCAGTTTCGGTGAAATCTTCTTCGGGCCAAATAAAACAAAACAAATTTAACGATAGGAAATAAAGGCTGGTATGATTTTTTTTGTTTTTGTTGTCCTTTGCTGCTAATAGCTTCCCAAGAACCATGACCGTCCGACGAGCTAAACCGCTAGATGCGGGCATACCAGTACAGGTGAGTTTTAGTGGCAACGTAAACAGCTAACTTTTTTTATAAAAAGACGAGTAGACAACAGCATATTGTAATGGTGCGGCGTTGGTGGAAGATCCGCTTCCGTTTCCCTGAGCCTTTGCTGGTCGCACGTGCTGGCGTAGGGGCCTAGCTCGCCGGATGGGTGGGGTCTTGCTCAGGCCCAGGGAAACCGCACTACAGATTTTCACGTGCGATTTAAAAAAACACAACTGTCAAAAACACGGACGCTAAATGGGACGGATGGCCATACTTACCTTGGGATTGGGGACGAGGTGTTCTGCCCCTTTTGCCCTCCCTACCATGTTACCTCGACTCCATCTTACTTGGAGGTAACCCACAAATGATAAGAGTTTGGTTTGGTTTGGTTTTCTACATTGGTTAAAAAAAAAACAGTTTATTTAACCTTCATTTAAGGTTTCAAAATTTAAATTATACATATTTAGCAAAACTTATTTCATTTTTTTTTTATATTTTAGCAAAATTTTACTTTTTAGAAAAATTTTAAATTTAGCAAAATTTTATTTATAGCCAAATTTTAATTTTAGGAAAATCTTAATTTTAGAAAAAATTTTAAATTTAGCTTAATTTTAATTTTAGAAGAATTTTTAAATTTTAGCTAAATTTTGTTTTAGGAAAATTATAGCAACATTTCTATTTTTAACTTTATGATTAGATAAATTTTATATTTAGTAAAATTTTTTTCTTTTAATAATTAGAAAATTTTTATATTTATACAAATTTTATGTATCGAATATTTTATATTTTGCGACTTTTGACATTTCGAAAATTATATATTTATTTAAATTTTATAATTAGAAAACTTTTTATGTAATTTTAGAAAAATTTTGTATTTAGGTAAATTTTTCTATTTAGAATACCTTACACTTACCTAATTTTTTTAATGACAAAATTTGGTTTAATTAGAAAACCTCACATTTAGAAAGCTTTTACATTCTAATTAGAAAAATCTTTAAAAAAAATCTCTTAAATTTCTATAATTTTAAATTTAGGTTAATTTTAAATTTTTATTTCTAGCAAAATTTAATTTTAGGGAAATTTTAAATTTAGGAAAATGTTAATTTTAGAAAAATTTTAAAGTATAGCATAATTTTAATTTTAGGAGAATTTTTAAATTTAGCTTAATTTTATCCATATTTAGGAAAATTATTTTAATTTATGAAATTTTTAATTTTAACAAAAGTTGACTTTTAGCACTATTTAATTTTAGGACAATTTTTAATTTTTAGGAAAATTTTTAATTTTTTGGAAAATTTTTAAATATTAATAAAAAATTTTTAATAGTAGAAAAATTTTTTAATAGTAGAACAATTTTAATATTAGCTCACTTTTAATTTTTTGCACAACTTTCATATCGCCATATCGCTGGTGTTGCATTCCGATGAGGTACCGATGAAGCTGCTGCCCAGGAAGGATGAGGGTGGTGTCACTAGTAGTATATGGTTAGTACAGTTTATTTGGGTTTACGTTTCAATACATAGTTAAGTTTTCTATGCAAATATCAGGTTTAGTTTTTTTTTTTCTATGGTCACCTTTCTTTCTTATTTCGAATTTTAGTTCTTTTCTTTTTCATAACTGTTTACAAAATTATAATTTCTTTATTTTGATGTTTCTGTGTACAAGGTACAGTTTACAACATTTTCACCGTTTTATTTCAGGTTTCAATACTTTTTTTTTCACCAATTGGTTATAATTATTTAATTTCAAATTTTCAAAATTAGTTCAAATTTCAAAATTTAATTATTTCAGTCTTTCAAAATTTAATTTAGTTCTAATCTCTTCAATAAACTTTGCACTCCACTAACCAGAACAAAAATATTTTTTTTTTTTTTAAATTTTAAATTTTAAATTTCTTAAGTCTTAAACATTAATAATTTTCTCAAAATTAACTTTATTTTATTACCACTGTGTCTTATTTTTAATTTTAACTTTACATTAACTTTATTTTACTACACTAATTTTAAATTTTAATTTATTGTAGGTTTCTCCTCAACCTTTTCTCTTTCAGATCTCAAATTCAACTCCTCGATTTAAATTTAACTTTATTACATTAAACCTTCTCATCTTCATTCATTCATCTGCAGATAAAAACCTGTTTATTAAAAAAACAAAATCACCACCAATTCATTGAGAACATTCATATGCATTCATAATATTCTCTAGTATTTATAACACTCCCACTCATATATGACTATAAGAGCAAGTGAGATCAATACAAGAAAATACGTGGTTTGACCAGCATGATTGCATATGAATGTGTTCATATATTAATACAACACAATGAAGAGAAAAAAAAACGCCATAAATCAGTTTGCCAAAAAAAAAAAAAAAATGCCATCAACATATTACCATATAAGGTGTTGTTTACATGTACCTACTTGAACTTGAAAATAATTTCAAGATCAAGGTTATTATTTTTTTCTTCTTTCTTATTCTGCTTGTAACAGAAGTTCTTTTGCTACAGTGCAGAGCAAAACAGATCACCGTCACAATATAACAACGTGGGTCCAGATTTGTCCAAATGTCATTTAAAGAAAAACAAAAGGGGTTAGACAACATAACAAAAATGGCGCCCAACGTGGGGCCTGAGAAGATGCAATTTAGTGACAGTTTTATATTTTTTGTTTGTTTTAGTTTTCGTAAAGGTTGTTTTGGCTTCAGTATAAGTCCCGGCAGAGAATCTTCAAGAGTCCTCGTCGCGTTGCGATACTTGGAAGTTCAAACAACTAGTTTCGAAAGCTAATTTCAAACACAATTTTAATTCACAAATAGTTTCAGCACAATTGGATTCTAGGAGAAAAAATTACTTAAAATGGTCTTCTATTTGCACAATAAGTGTTGTAATGAAAACCCAATTTTGTTTATATATTTCAAATACCCTTTTAATTTTAGTTTTTGAAAGATTTATTTAGTAACAGAGGTCAGTGAGTCACAGGTTAAACAGCTAGTCCTGGTAAATAATGGGATTTCAGTTTTCCTTTACCAGCTGCAGCTGAGTTCATTATATGACTCCGAGCATAAAGTTCAGTTTTGTTATTTCTGTAGTATTTTGTTTTGCTCATTTCTAACGAACACATCAGAAGCCTAGTAGAAATTGACAAACAGGAAAAAATTAGCCATTTGTTTATTAACCCCATTTTATGAATTTTCCCATATGAGATGTTATATCAATATTATGGATTCACTTATTTAACCCGACTGAATTTTGGCACACTACACCCTGCGACGTTCATTACAAATATCGATTTTATTTTTCTTAAAATACAGTATTACTTGACTAAAACAACAGTGTTCATGCACTTGTTTCAAATTTTTATGGCAAATTTTATAATTTAGTAACTAAAGTTTATTCATTCAGTTTAAATTATTAAAATACCGAGAAACAAGAAATAGTAGCCTTATTATGTATTATAGATTACATATTAAATATTGTATATAACAGGCCATATGTTATACGATATATGAGATACGGTATACCTTATGTATTATACATTGTAGGTCATAGGTTATATATTATATATTGTGTGTATATTCTTAATTCGAATGTTTCGCTTGAGTCTCGCTTAATGGAAGTGGTAATTGGTTTATCCAAACACCTTCCGTTTTCTTTTTTCGAGATTTAAGCCCTTAATTGTGGCAAATATTTGTCATATACCGAATTATTCTATGTTGTGAACATATCAAACTTTTCATTTTTGATTTGTTGGAAAAAAATTTTTTGCGTATAATTAACAGTTAGTTGTAACTGTTATTTCGGCATTAACCCTGTTGGTAGACTTATTGTAGAATCGTCGTAAAACACAGTTGTGTTATGAGTTTAGAGTAAAACCAAATTCTTGTGGAAGTTTTGGTGAAACGTAATAAGTTCAATATTTTAGGATAGTTTGATGAATGCTTATCAAGCTTAAATTTTGGACGTATTATTGAATCCAATACCTTCGGAAACTTTTTATAAAACTTCGGTTTTTGGGTTTTCCTTGGTAAACCTAATAAGTTATAATTTTTGTGAAACTTAAGAGTGTATTTTTGAATTCTTAGTTTTAACAAAATCCATCAGTTTTATGAATCCTTATTAAACTTAAAAATTCATACTCGAGCTTGGTGGTAAATTTTTTTTTTTTTTTGGCAAAACTTAGTAATTTTGAAAATTAACTTAGTTTGGTAGAGTTTTTGGAATCGAATAATTTTAAGGATTAGTAGTTGTGAAGTGTAGGTTAGGCCTTAGACATTTCATGGAACTTGAATTGCTCTAATATTTTTTTTTATAGGATATCAGTAGTTTAAGAAACTAGTGAAGTTTTGGTTAGAAGAAAGATTTCATTTGAAGCTATACAGTAATACCGGTGTAAGGATCTTACAAGGTTGAGGTTTTGAAATCTTGTTGAAGTAAAATTTTTTGAATAGTTTAAGATTTTCTATAAAATTTAAGAGTTTGAGAGTTTTTGGATTTTAGTCAGATTAAGAGATTTTGAGTAAATTTAGGAAAAGTAAAGATTTTGGGAATCTTTATATAACTGAAGTTTTAGAATTAGTATGGAACTAAAATTATAAGAAGCCTTAAAAGGTTATGAGTTTTTAGGTTTCATGATTTTATAAATCTCATACGAGTCAGGAGAATTATTAAATCATATCAAATCAAATTTTCTAGAATTCCTATCGAACTCAATAAGTCTGTGTTATTTTTTTTATAGTTTTAATAAATTTGTCTTGTTGGAATCTTGTCAAAACCTAATAGTGTTAAACTCTTAGTCGTAAGAATTTTGTAAGACACAATAGTTGCGAGTTTTTGATTCTTAAAAAAACAGTTGTTTTTGAATCTAAAGTTGGGAGTACTTAAACTTAAATATCTTAAGAATTTATTTTATTTCTAAAATGCTGGTAGTTTATAAATCTTTATACAACTCCATAGTATTTTAAGCTTAATTATTTGAAGCTTTTAACAAACTTATTGAGTGTGGGAAAGTTTGTAGAACTTAGTAGTTTTAGAAGGCCTTATACAATTCAAGGTGTTATAAATTTTTACCAAACGTAAATTTTTGATATCGATCTTTGTGAGTTCGAGTTTTTTTAGGAAATATTCTTATAAAGTGGTTCTGATAAGGCTGTGCGTAGAAGTTTAGACAGTTTCTATGAAGTTTAATGGTTTTGGGAATTTGATGAAGTAAGATTTTGAGAATTTTGATAAAATTTAAAATTTTTTTTGTATATTTTCGTTGCTTAAAGTTTTTAACAACTCTTATGAAACTTAAAGGTTTTAAGAATTGTTATAAAACTTACAAATTTTCTTTGAATAATTCCTACTTTGTCTATAGAGCTTCGTATCTGGCTTTTATAGAAATATCTAATATTGTTGTGTTCCATCGGTAAAAATTAACGGGTCAGGTGGAGTTTTTGTTGTATCGCATTCCACGGCGGTGTAGTTATACCTCCGTGAGATTAATACGTCGTTTTTTTTAAGTTCGGCGGCGAATAGGCCAATCAGTGACCGGACACTATTCTTGATGGTTTTTACTAGGCAACAGTGCAGGCTTGAGTCGGAACAAGACTATAATAATACACCGAACATGGATCCTACGACGATGACGAGTCCTTCGAATCCCATCATTACAACTACAGATCAAGCGATATCCACCGTGCCAGTCAGGCAGATCAACATAGTGACCACAACCACAACTGTACCCCCAGGACAGTCGTCACCATTTCAACAAATCTTGCCACATGACATGTCAGGTGTATCCGTTGGTTCAAATAGTTCCAACAGTACAATTGTATCTCCTCGGATGCAGCAAAGGGGTTTGCAACCGCCCACCCAACACCATACAGTCAGAATGTCAACGATGCCGCCAGTATAGAAGAGGTACTACGCGCTTCCATGGGGGTAATGAAAACCGGGATAATGCGAAATCTTGAGGATCGATTGCGTTTGCTGATCCCACAGTTAGTTCAAGAAAGTCTCAGTGGTATTCCCCGAAATACAAGGCCAAATGTTCAACACCACCCACCGACGTCTCGACAAAATACCAACCAGCCACCAGCTAGAAATCTACAACAACCAACCGGACCAACAGGCTCTCGGGCTAATTCCAACCAGAGGCAACACTTCTCTCAACCACCACCTTCGGTAACCCCGATGCCACCGATCTATATCATCCTGTTCCACCAACATATAATAACCGGCCACCGGCGGCTGATTATAGCCCTCAAAACGTACCACCCGTACCGATGGTACAAAATGTGCCAATTTCAAACCCCTGTTTACAAGCTCCACCTAGCAAACAAATTCTTAGTTTTTCGCCAAACTATGGTTATCACCCAGCAATGGAGAAGACAATAGTCCCAAAGTGGGGTTTGAAATTTGATGGCACTAATAACAGCATGGGAGCAGAGGAATTTGTATTTCGTGTGGAAGTATTAAGGCAAGATTATGGATGCTCTTGGACGGAAGTCATTAAGAATTTTCATTTATTATTGACCCGAAATGCGTTGGATTGGTACTGGATGTATCGCAGGTTAAACCTCATACATTCATGGGCTGATATCAGAGAAGCTGTTTTACTACAATTCCGAGTTCGAAATTCAGAAAAAGTTGATGGACCGATGACAGACGTATCAGGAATCTTTCGAGGATTTTTATAACGCCGTAATGAAATTAAGGAATCAGCAGCGTAATCCATTTTCAGAACAAGGCATAGTGGAAATTATGAAAAGTAATTTGAAGCCTTCTTTGGCACAGTTGATGTTTCTGATAAAAATTTATGGTCTGAGCCATTTCCGGCAGGAGTGTAAACGAGCTGAGTATAAATTAAAGATTTATTTTATGTAAAAGTTAAAAAAAATATTTTTTTATGTTGCTAACTAATTTTAGCAACAAACCTTTATTATTAAATTCTTCAAACCGACTGCAAAGACTTTACAAATGAATGCAACTTAAATAAAAATTAAATAAAACATAATTGTTGATTCAGCGTTTCCCACGTTGAACGATGGTACGATGTTTTTTGGCTACGTGTGCGGATTCGGGTTACTACCTGGGAATCCGCTTAACATTGCGTTTTGGCGTTGGCACGTTTTGCATGTGTTGTTGGCATGCGCGTGTACTGTTATTGCTGATACTGTTGTTGTTTATGTCTAGGTTATTATTGATGTTTTTTGTTGTTATAATTCCATTACGTTGCGCGTGTAACGTTGTTGATGTTATTGTTGTTATGGTCTCACAGGTGTTAACTCCTCCCCCTTTAAGTTCATACGTCCTCGTATGAATAATTAGAAAAATGGAAGGCTATGAATTCTCTGGTTCTTGACACCTCTTGATGGCAATGATAATGAAACTTTTGTGTCCGCTTTATCGTCTTTTACAGTCTCCAGTCTTTTGTTTGCGTTTGATGATTCTTCATTTACTTTTGATGATTTGGTTTCTGACGATTTGTTTTCTAATGGTTCGTTTTCTGATTGCTTGTTTTTTGATGATTTGTTTTCTGTTTTTTTCTTCATTATCCGGACGATAATAACCAATAATGTTAGAGCTGATAGCAGTAAAGCGTTGATGAATAGGTTGATTTTATTCTGGACTTGTAATTTCTCTATTACTTGAGAATTGTTGACATTAACAGCTACCATCCTTTCGAGCGTCATTACTTGTTCTTGAAAATTTTCTCTACTTGGCTGCAATACTGCGGGTAATGGTTTTGTAAGGGCTATCTGGGTTGTCAGATATGTTTGATTTCTAATTCGTACCGTAGAATTGGGGTGATGAATTATAAATGTGCCGTCTATGTTGATTGTTGCGTTGTCTATTACGATTTGTTCTTTGAATTCGTTCAACAGTACCATGTTTTCATCTATCTTCTCTACTAGTACCACGTGCTCATCGTTAGTTGTTGTGCATCGGGAGGGTTTACTCTTTAGGAGGTTTGGGATGCACTCTGATTCGCTGATGTCTATAATGTTTTCTGTTTCACAAATACTTAATTTATTATAGTCTTTGCAGTCATTCTTAATTCCAAATAACTTATTATAACATTTCAATAACTTTTTAAAAATTGTCTTAATTATTACATTGTTTCTTTTTACAGGTCTAATTGAAAAATTTTCACAAGGCTCGCTAGCAGTTGTTGGAATATTTACTATGTAAATGATTTCTCTATTATTTGATGCGACTTTAACTTTGGAAAAGTTCAGTAACTCATCCATAGTACCAAATGGAATATTGTCCCTATAAAAAATATTGTTCAAAACATTAACTTCAGTATCAGAAAAAATAAATGGATTTACAATATTTGCCTTAGCCCATTGAATGGCATATTCCATGTTAGATAATTCTTCTTTTATGATTTCTAATTTATACTTAAAGTCTAACAATTTTTCTTCTTTAATTTCATTTTCTAAAAATTTGGAAACATTATTGGTTATAATTGAGAGTCTATTAATTTTTTCTAGCATTAGTTGATTAATTACAATTTGGTTATTATTGTTTTCTAGGACATTATTAATTTTATCTTTTATTATTTCGAAATCATGGTGATCTGGACTACCGGCTAACCATTTCCAAGCGCTACCGATAAAGTCCAAAGACCTCTTCGTTCTCGTCTTAGATTTCAGTCTGGATAGACAGGATTTCATCTGAGATAAGTTGTAGGGTAGATAAGGTAACAGTGAGTTATTGGTATTGTTGTTTAAGTTGATTTTGTTTTCCAGTTCTTCAATTAATTTTTCGTACTCCCCCAACGATTGTGTGGACAAGCTTGAATACGCCAGTCTGAATTTTAGCTGAACCTGTATTGATCACGACGAGTCTAGAGTTGGAGTAGTCCATTATCTGGAACTCACCCTCAGAAAATGTAATCGTCAAAAGTAATCTGTAATAAAATGTAGCAAAGTTAGTTTCTATATGTTTCCTGTGTACTATTCTCCCGCTTTCAGTCACAATAGTGGAATGTCTATTTTCCTTTACTAATTCCCGTTTAAATTTTTCGGTCAGTTTCGTACCAAGTCGTTTATTTATTCTGACAAAAATTTCTTGTCCAGGTATATATTGTTTAATTTCCCCTTTATTTTTATTATGATACTCTAAGTCCTTTTCTTGTTTCCTTTTCAGTTTCTCAATGTTATTCTCCCTTGTCCGTTCATAGCTACCCGGAGAAAAATCTACAGTTCTCCCAAAGAACATATCTACAGGTGTCCTTCCTATTGTTGAATGAAAAGAATGATTATATTCATTTACAGATTTCTCCAGAAGCTCTTCGAAATTTCTACAAACCCTTCGTCCTTAATGCATCTCAAGATTTCTGCCAATGTTGAATGAAATCTTTCAATTTGCCCGTTGGCTTCACTCCTATAGGGAGGTGTAGTAAAAACTTCTATTCCTAGTTCATCTTTCATCATGAAAAGTATCGAAGCCGAGTTTAATGATTTTTCATTATCCATGACAACGGTTTTAGGAACTCCGTAGAAAAGAAGAATTTTCCTTAATGGTTTTCTAATGTCTTCTATCGATTTTCCTTCTAAAATTTTCGTCTGCGCGTACTTTGAAAATTTATCGAGTGCCGTCAGAACTATCTTCTTGTCAGTTGAGAAAATGTCAATGTGAATGACTTGACCTGGATAATTTGGTATTGGTGTAACATTTAATTTTGGTTGGTTGGGATGTCGCTCGTATTTATTCTTCTCGCACGTGGAGCAAAGCATCAATATTCTTTTAATTTTGGAGAAAATGCTAGGGAAATAAGCTCTTTCTAATATCTGCGACTTATTTTCCACAGCGTTTCTGTGCGCGCGATTATGAGTCTCTATAATCAATGTTTCCTGATCGGATTCTGAAAAAATGTCCTCAACAAAATTTTGAGTAAATCGTACCTTATAATTTTTTAGATGATGTGGGTAAATTTCCTGTATTCTTCCCATAATGTATTCTGGGGTTTTTGTGCAGTTTATTACAGACGGATTTGGATATCTCTTTAGTACTGATAGTAATTTTTCAGTATCATAGCCCTGTTCTGATATCATATGTCTGTGATATCCTGGGAAAATTATCTGAAATTCATATGCTGGAGTGTTGTCACTTTGGAGGAATAACTGATTCTTAAATGCATTAATAGGGACTTCAACACTGGGTATAAGTTCCAGTCAGAGAATTAATGTTCGTTCTAGGAGGTCTAGAGAGTGCGTCGGCCGCTACGTTACTCCTACCTGTTTTATATTGGATTTCATAATTGTAATCGTCCAGTATTGCTTCCCACCTTTTCATTTTGGAATTGGTGTTTTTATTGCTTAGTGCATAAGTTAGTGGCTGATGGTCAGTATAGATTATGACTTTTCCCGATCCATATAGGTAATTTCTCAAATTTGTTAGAGCCCAAATTATGGCTAACATTTCTTTCTCATTTGTCGCGTAACTTTCCTCTGTTTGTGTTAATGTTCTTGAAATAAAAATATCGGTCTATCGTCTTGGCTCAACACTGCTCCTATTGCTACATTAGATGCATCCGTGGTCAGCTGGAATTCTTTTTCAAAGTTTGGGTATGAAAGTATGACCCCTTGGGACACTAGGGCATTTTTTAATGCATCGATAGCGGATCTTGATTTATTATCGAGTTTGATCTCTCTTTTGTTTGACTCTGATTTGGATATCATGCCTCCGTCTCCTCTGAGAAGTTTGGTCAATGGTTTAGCAATGTCGGCGTATCCTTTAATAAATCTTCTGTAGTAGCCAGAAAGGCCTAGAAATGATCGAAGCTTTTTAATATTGCTAGGATATGGAAATTTTACGATCGCTTCCAATTTTTTCGTGATTAACTTTTATTCCCTAGTCTCTTTTTGACAGTGATATAATACAAATATAAGTGTCAACATTAAAAACATTTTAATCTCTTTGTTATTCCAAACTTTGTATTTAAAACCAATAACAAAGTTAATCCCTTTGTTTGTTAGCTTAACAAAATAAAAATAAATAAAAAAATAAATAAAAAAACAAAAATAACATACACACTAATCCACTGCTAGCTTGCAGTATGGATGGTGGCAGCGATGAATCTAGTGACATTGAACACTGGCAAATAGTAAATTCTACAAAGCGACGCATTACAAAACCACTCAATATACAACTGCGTAAACGTTCATCATACAATGGTCCAAGTACTAGTACAAATATGTTTAATTTACTGCAAAATAATAATGTTGCTAATCAGCAAAACAACAACGATAACAATGATGAAAATGCTGAACCGAAACCTCCACCAATATTCATACCCGATGTAGCTGATATAAAGACTATGGTAAACAATTTTTTGAAAGTTATCAAGACCGATGAATTCTCATACAAGTCCTTGAGAGATGGCCAAATAAGATTGATGGTAAAGACATCTAATGCCTATAGGGTTATTGTAAAATATCTTGATGAAAAACAGATAAATTTCCATACTTATCAGATGAAACAAGAGAGAGCTTACCGCATTGTTGTTAAAAACTTGCATTTTTCAACTCCGATTGAACTTATTAAAGGAGAAATCGAGAAATTAGGCCACACAAAGTGAGAAATGTCTCAAATGTAAGAAGTAGAATTACAGGAGTTCCACTATCTATTTTCTTTGTTGATTTAGAACCCAATAGCAACAATAAAAATATATATAATGAAAGATATTTGTTTCATGCTGTAGTCAAAATAGAACCACCTTTAAAGAACAACGATATAGTACAATGCTATAGATGCCAGCAATTTGGCCACACCAAAACGTACTGTAGGAAACTATTCAAATGTGTAAAATGTAGTATGAATCATCCAACAGTTGAATGTAAAAAAGAGTTAAATACTCCACCACAATGCTCCAACTGTTTACAAGAACATACTGCCAACTACAAAGGCTGCGAAATCTACAAAAAACTCCTTCAGAAGAGAAATCTAATCAGGAGACAAAATATTACAAGTCATAATGAAAATCAAGAACCCGAGTTTGATTTCAACAGCCAAAATTTTCCTAGTATGAATAAAAATAATGATGCAAATATAAACAATAATAGAGGTAATTGGAATTCAAATCAAAATCTTTATTCTCAAACCGTTAGAAAAGGTAATTATCAACAAGAATCGCCATCTAGTTCTCTTCAAAGAATAGAAGCTTTGTTGGAGAAGCAGATAGAGACCACAACTACCCTACTCAACATGATGTCTACTCTTTTAACAAAGTTATGCAATTAAATTTGATTATAGCAATATGGAATGCTAATGGACTTTCCAATCACTTGCGCGAAATTGAAGTTTTTCTCAACACAAATCATATTGATATACTGTTAGTTTCAGAAACCCACTTTACTAGTAGATCTTACTTCTGTATTAGGGGTTATGATCTAGTATATACCAACCATCCAGATAACCGTGTTCATGCAGGTTCATGTATTTTAATAAAAACGGCTATTAAATATGAAATAATGCCTGAAATTACAAAAGATTTTATGCAGGCAACTACTATTAAATTGAAAACAAACGGTGGTGACTTAATTGTATCCTCCATATATTTTCCTCCAAGGCATAATGTATTATGCACGGATTACAAAGAATTTTTTAAATCTTTGGGTCAGAAATTTATCGTGGGAGGTGATTTTAATGCCAAGCATCCGTGGTGGGGCTCCAGGCTCGTTAATCCAAAAGGAAGAGAGCTTTATAAATGCATAAGAAATATGAACTATTCTGTACTCTCCACGGGAACACCAACTTATTGGCCATCTGATCCTTATAAAATTCCTGATTTGTTGGATTTTGCAATATATGCAGGTATTTCAAATAATCATTTGGAAATAAAAGACATGATTGACTTGAGTTCTGATCACACTCCAATTCTCATAAATTATTCAACGTATTTTAATATTAAACAATACAACCACAACATTATTACTCGTAATACTGATATTCAATCTTTTCAATATTATCTTGATCAAAATATAAATTTGAATCTAAAATTGAAAAATGGAAATGATGTCGACGACGCCGTAGAAAACTTTACGAAACTCATTCACGAAGCTGCTTATCTCTCTACACCAACAAATGAATTGATTCAAAGAAGTACTTTTCAAATATCAACAGAAATACGAGACTTCATAGCTGAAAAAAGGAGACTAAGAAGAAACTGGCAGCATAGCCGAAATCTTACTGATAAGCGATTGTTCAATAAAGCCTGTAAGGAATTAAAAATTCTACTTTTTGAATATAAAAACAATGCCACCGCAAAATTTATTGAAACAATCAATTACTCCAAATATGATGAACATCTACTATGGAAATCCACGAAATATTTGAAAAGGCCGGTTAAACGTAATACGCGGATAAAAAATTCGAATGGTACATGGTGTAAATAGGATAAAAGCACCTCGGACGCCTTTGCTAATCACTTGAAAGACATATTTCAGCCCTACACTCTTAATAGCATTGAAGAAAATAATGAAGCCATCGAGTTTCTGGACTCACCATGTCAAATGGACTTCCCCATAAAACATGTCTCACCCAATGAAGTTCAATCTGAGATTAAAATATGTAAGAAAAAATCTCCTGGATATGACCAAATTGATGCCAATGTTGTGAAAAAGTTAACTCGAAAAAGTATAATATTTTTAACTTTAATCTACAATTCAATATTAAGATTAAGTCACTTTCCATCGCAATAATTATGATTTCTAAACCTAATAAACCTGAAAATTTATTATCGTCACACAGGCCAATAAGTTTGCTTTCAATATTTTCTAAGATATTTGAAAAAATATTCCTACGAAGATTGCTGCCTGTGTTAGAGAAAGAAAACATCATTCCTGACCATCAGTTTGGCTTCCGACTTAAGCATGGTACACCAGAACAATGCCACAGAATAATAAATGTAATAGTTGATACACTGGAGAATAAGCATTATTGTTCGGCCGTTTTTCTAGATATTCAACAAGCGTTTGATAGAGTATGGCACCATGGTTTGCTTTTTAAGATAAAAAAAGTTTTACCAGCACCATTTTACTTATTTTTTAAGAGCTACCTCTCTGAAAGACAATTTTTTTGTCAATGTTAAGGATGAAAGATCAGATTTACTTGAAATCAAAGCTGGAATTCCACAAGGTAGCGTGCTTGGACCAATATTGTACACCATTTTTACAGCAGATATGCCAGTTTCCAATGATGTCACAGTAGCTACATATGCAGATGACACAGCAATTGTTGCAACAAGCCAATGTCCAACTGAAGCTTCGACCTTTGTTCAGAATGAAATTAACCTTCTTGAAAAATGGCTTAAGAAATGGAATATAATAGTTAATTCAGAAAAATTCAGCCACATCACATTCACATTAAAAAAAACAGAACAGTTCTTCATTACATTTAAATGGAGTAGAAATCCCGAAACAAAATACAGTTAAATATCTTGGGATGACATTAGATAGGCGACTTACATGGAAGCCTCATATAAAAGCTAAAAGCCAACAACTTAAGTTGAAAACCCGTAAATTATACTGGCTACTGGGACCAAAATCGGAACTCAATTTAAACAACAAATTAAGATTATATAAAGCTATCCTGAAACCGGTTTGGTCATATGTTATCCAGTTATGGGGTACGGCGAGTAAATCTAATATTGACATTCTGGAAAGATATCAATCTAAAACTTTGATGACAGTAACGAGACAAGAAGACTTAAGCGTTTACATATGTTAGATTTACCTTTTAGAAGCTAATCATATTATATATATATATATATATATATAAATGTAAATAATTGTTAACTAATTTATTTTTTATTAATATAGTTATGTAGTTCAATGGAACTTCATAACTCCTGTTATGTAATAATTTGATGATCAAATTTGCTTATTGTCTCAAGACAGATTGCAAATAAAGAATGAGAAAAAAAAAAAAAAAAAAAAACTTTTATTCCACTGCATGAAACCATAAAACCAAGAAATTCGACTTCTTCTTTAAAGAACTCACTTATTCAACTGTACCTTCATATTAGTGGCATTAAGTGTTCCGAAGATATCATTTAGGTGGTTCAAGTGCGACTTTTTATCTTTGCTGAAAATAATAATATCATCTATGTACACGTAGCATATCCGTCCAATATGTTCCCTTAGAATGTCGTCAAGAGCACGCTGGAATATAGATGGAGCATTTCTCAATCCAAACGGTAAACGTAGAAATTCATATTTCCCATTGTTGACAGAAAATGCTGTTTTCTCTACATCTTCTTCCCTAATAGGTATTTGGTGAAATCCGCTCTTCAGATCGATCACCGTGAAATATTTGTTTCCTCCAAGATGAGAAAGTACGTCGTTTATTTCAGGTATGGGGTATTTATCAGGTATAGTTATTGAATTAAGTTTTCTGAAGTCTACTACAACTCTATATTTTCTCTTCCAGACGCATCTTGTTTTTTGGGGAATACCCAAATGGGAGAATTGTATGGGGAGCGCGATGGTCGGATTATTTTATCTTTTAGTAATCTATTAATTTCTTCTTCTACGACCCCCCTTAAAGCCATCAAATAGGTGTAATTTTTCGAATATGTTGGTGTATAGTTATTGAATTAAGTTTTCTGAAGTCTACTACAACTCTATATTTTCTCTTCCAGACGCATCTTGTTTTTTGGGGAATACCCAAATGGGAGAATTGTATGGGGAGCGCGATGGTCGGATTATTTTATCTTTTAGTAATCTATTTTTCGAATATGTTGGTGTACTAGTTGTTCTTATTTCTCCTACTACCCTAGTTGTGTACGTGAGACTTTCATCTGTATCCGTAAATAAATTTCTATGACGGTCCACTACATCAGTTAGAGTTTTTCTGACATTCAGATAGATGGTCAGTTCTTAATTCAATATTGTTAACGTCCTGTGCGATATGTTGGAATAACTTAATTTGCCTGGTCCCCTGCACAGTCATGTAGTTTTCGGAAGTATAAATTACTGCTGATAATTTTTTTAAGCAATCGTGGCCTAAAATTGCGTCGAAAGTCTTTAGTCCTGGTAAAAGGTAAAATTTTATTGGAATATCATTTATCCCAAACATGTAACACATTACGTGATGAGTTATTTGAACGTTTCCTGCAACTGAGTTTGCACTAAATTTCTCCTGGTTTAATTTTGGATTAACTGCTAATTGTGATCTAATGTAATTTTTATTGCTACCTGTGTCAATTAAAATTTTAAGTGTCTGTCCGTTCCTCATCCTAGCCTGAAAGTATGGTAACGAGGAACTGTTTAACCAAAAAATTTAGATCTACTAGACTGTCATTCTGCAAATTTTCCGAAGGGTCGTATTCGGGCATTTCGTAGGCGGTATCTGCATATGATTGTTCGTTGTGTTCGATTTCCCTATAATATTCTTCTATATCCGGTACTCCTCCAATAGCACCTTCCTCGTAATAGCAATTAATGTTTTCTATGGTCGGCTGTTGATTTCCACTTTCAGTGTCTGATGTTACATGGAAGTTTCTTTGCATTTTATTCTGTGGGGCTTGAATAGACGCCGTTGTTGGTCTCTTGAAGGCTGTGTTTTGTGGTCTATTCATATAATTTACTTGGCGTGTCTGTATTGATCGGTCCACATCCATTGGTTCATGTCCCGATGATGGTTGTTGCGTTTGAGGATATTGGTTTGGAAATCTTTGTTGATTTCCTTGATTATATATTGGGGCCTTGGTGTCCAGGTTTGATTACCTATTGGTCGCCAATTAGCATTACGATTAAAGTTTGTCGTAATCGTATTCCGAGGTGGTAGTGGTGGCCTAGGAAGTGGTCTGCCACCAATGTGTGCTAATTCCGGATAAAATCTGGGCCTATTTCCCATGAATAAATTTGTTCCAATGCGGTCCTTTTGAACACTATTTCTATTGAAATGACTGTGAGCGTAATTCATTCTGAAAGTCAGTTCCCTTTTGTGATTCGTACAATTCTAACACGCTGTCTACTGACTTCCTCCAAGAATTGAATTCGCCATTACTACCAGAAAATTCCCTCAAAGATTTGACAATATCGGGTACCCTGTCTAATTCTTCTAACCTTGTCGTTAACTGTCCTATTGGTTGATCCGAATCTTCCTCTAAGCTGCAGTCTTGTCGTGTTTGCAAGGTTTCCCTAAGAATGTTCCTTAACTCCCGTTTTTGTAATTCGGTAAGTCCTATATTCGATGTAGCATTCGACCCGGATGGTGTCTTTCGGTTAGGTTTTCAATGGTTTCGTCGGGCGTATTGGAAATGATTAGTATTTAAATTTAAAGGAAGCAATTAAATTTAATTGTTAAGTTAAATTTCTAATTAAGTTTTATATTTTGATATAATAATTTTCTACACTTGTTAAATCAAAATTTGAATTTTAGAAATAGTCAAATTAAAAAAAATTTTTTGTTTTTATTTTTTTTGTTTGAATTTTTGGAAATAATTTCAAAAAATGTTAAACAAATTTTTTTGTTTAATTAAAATTTGGAAATAATTATTTTTACAGTTTCAAAAAAAAAAAAACAATCTTACATTAAAAGTGTCTGGAACATTGCTGGACTTGTAGTTCCTCTTGTGTAATTGCTGTCCTTTTTCTGTTGATTGTTTTGCTTTTCTTAGCGTTCTTCTCCTTCTTCTTTTCAATTTGAATTTGTTTTCGTTAAAAACTCTTTGAATTATTTATTATATTTTTTTTGTTTTAATTAGTCACTATTATTATCCCTTTGTATTCTTATTGAACTTATTTAGGGTTTATTTAAAAAAAAAATTCTATCTTTTTACTCCAATGATTATTGTTACTGTTTATTTTTTTCGTTTTTTTTTTATTATTATTAATTTTACGTTTCTTTCACATTAACCGGTGAAGTTCATTCTTTAAATGTTATATTCCTTTATATTTAGTTTTTATATTCTCTTTATTTTAAATAGTTGTTTTTAATTTAGAAATGTTATTATTAGAAATTTATTTTGATTGGTATTACTTTGTTTCCAAAAACGTTTTAAACACTTATTTTAGTTTTATTTGTTCGCTTTATTTGAGCTTTATTTTTACCTTTAATTATTATTTATTCTTTTCACTTCGTTTATAATTAATTGTTTTTTTATTTAAATGTAAAAAAAATTATCTCACTACATTTGTTTTACTTTTAATTTTAAGTATTTCTTCCACTGTTTTTTTGTTTTAAAAGAAAACTTTTGCACTTAGTTTTGATTTTAAATATTTCTTCTTATTTATAGAAAGTTATTATTAGAAATCGTTAAAATAGCTCAGCAGAAGATAGACGTGTTTTAACCGTGCTCTGATTGTAGTCAATTTTTCAATAATAAAAAACTATTTTTAATCTTATAAAGTATCTGAATCAATTAGTTATCAGATAGTGAACAAGCTGTGTATATTAAATACTTAAAATAACAACACAATATACAAAATAATAACAAATTAAAAGTTAAATTTCAAAGCAAATAGAACATATTAAAATCATCACCAATAACATAAACAAGAAAATATTGTGAAACAAACAAAACACAGTAACAAAAACTGAGAGACACCAAATTTATTCTTTGTCAACAACAACAAAAACAAAACAAAATATAACATAGTGAACAAGCTGTGTATATTAAATACTTAAAATAACAACACAATATACAAAATAATAACAAATTAAAAGTTAAATTTCAAACCAAATAGAACATATTAAAATCATCACCAATAACATAAACAAGAAAATATTGTAAAACAAATAAAACACAGTAACAAAAACTGAGAGACACCAAATTTATTCTTTATTCTTTGTCAACAACAACAAAAACAAAACAAAATATAACATGATGAGTACACGTAGCTCTGCTAAGAGATCTGCAACTGAAGCTGATTTGGGCAGCATAGAATTTCCCATAATATGTGAAAATGATTCAGCCACGCGTGTATGGCAATGGCTTGATAAAAAAATGGCTAAGCAAACTGAGTGTGTTAATGAACAAATCTCTCAATTCTGCACACTTCTAAGAGAAGGCGAACATCGTATTGCTGAAAAAATACAATCGTCAATTAGGGATGCTGAAAATCGTCTAATAAATGAAATTGATAAGAGATTTTGCGAGTTAAGAGAAGAGTTAAATGATGTCACTGAACGTGTCTCTAAACTCGAAACAGTGTCGGGCGAAATAATAGAATTGAAAAAAGAAATTAAACAATTGAAAATACAATGCATAAAACATTCGAATTCTATTGTTGCTAATGACCTGCGTATTAATGGAGTTCCCTATGATGCTGATGAAAACCTATATAATATTTTTGATACTGTCTGCAAAACTATAAATATTTCCACACCGCCTTTACAATCTATATATCGCCTACAAAACAGAAACAACAAAAATAAAGATAATTCTCCTGATGCCGTCATTATTGTTAAATTGACTTCACCATACGACAAAAACTTTTTACTGAAGTCTTTAAATGTCTACAAGAGAGAAAATCGAACAAATTTAATGCTAACTCTTCTTGGTTTTGAGCCAGATGGAAAAAATAAATATTTTTATGTACATGAAAATTTAACAACTGGAAATTATAAAATCTTACGCGAAGCAGTTCTTCTAAAGAAGAAAAATCTTTTACACTCTGCGTATTCTTTCCGTGGTCTTGTATATGTAAAACGCTTGAGTACGGATGAGCCTATTTGCATCGAACAATTGGATATACTAAACCGTTTTTTTCTTAATGAGGGAGATCATTTGCGCTGTGATGCTAATAACATACTGCCTGATAATGCCGCTAACTAAATCGTTAATCATACTCTGTGAGGAATTTTTAAATGTTTATTTTTATTATTATTCATTAAACACTACATATTTTACTAAATTTATATTTAAATTTATTTTCGATTTCTTCTTAAAACTTAAAATCAATTCAAAACTTTGTAATACAAACACTAAACATTGCGTTGCTTTTAGTGCTAATTTATATTTAAAACGCCATTATATTGTCCAACTTTGCTAGCTTTAGTGGAAGTTCCAAAGATGTTGCGATTAGTATGGTAAAAATTCTTGCCAACCAGAAGGAAGGCCTAAAAATCGTCCACATTAATGCACAGAGCTTATTGAATAAAATTGATGAATTCAGACTTATTTTCGAAAACTCTAATGTTGATATAGTTTGTGTCACTGAAACTTGGCTTTCTGACTCATTTCCGGATAGTCTTATATGTTTAAGCGGGTATAGAGTGTTCAGATTTAACAGAAAATCAGGAGGCGGAGGTGGAGCAGCCATTTATATTAAAAACAATATAACTTGCAAATATCGCTGTAAAGCAGAAGAAAATGATAAAGTTGAGTACATATTTGTCGAGATATCATCATTTGGTAAAAAAATGTTGGTTGGCTGTGCTTATAGGCCTAATAAACGAATTGATTTATCTAACTTCATTACAATGCTAAAGACATTTACCATGCCATACAATGATGTTGCAATTTTAGGTGATTTTAACTCCAACATTCTTGTGGAATCATCTCTTAAGGATAACATGGTATCTCTAGGACTTACTCCAATAAATACAACTATTCCCACACACTACACAAACACATGCAGTACACTACTCGATCATATATACGTAGGAGACATGTCAAAAGTCAATCTATACGACCAAATTTCTGCATCGTGCTTCTCTAAACACGATTTAATCTTTACAACATATGAATTTCTTCTTCAACGTGAGGATCAGTATTACTCTTTTCGAGATTTTAATAACTTGAATTACAACGTATTGTATGCAAATCTCTCACAAATCAATTGGAGTAGCATTTACTTTATGACCTCGGTTGACGAACAATTGTCTTTTCTAGAAGACAATGTACTGCAATTATATGATGAAACTGTCCCTTTGAAAACAAAAATAATTACGGCGAGAAATAAACATTGGTTCACCTCCAGTATTCGACAATCAATTGAACGTAGGGATTTAGCTTATTCCAGGTGGAAACGTTTTAGAACATTACAACTTAAGGCTGAGTTTCGTTCTGCTAGAAAAGACGTTAATACTCAAATAAGAAATGCAAAATCTGTTTTTTTTCTCAAGACGATTTATTTCCGCTATTGATTCTAAACAAACTTGGAAGACTATTCGAGAAATAGGAATTGGTAATGTTGAAAAGAATAATAATTGCCCTATTGATGCTAATGAACTCAATAGGATTTTTACGGATATACCAACAATACCAACAAATAACCACTTCTACAACAACAATACATTTGTCAACAGTAGCAACTCCTTTTCCGAAGACAATATGTTCGAGTTTTCTTGCGTCAGCCAATCTGAGGTTCTTACTAGCTTCTTGACAGTTAAGTCCAACGCTATTGGATTTGATAACATACACCCAAAATTCGTTAAAATTTTGTTACCATCTCTTTTACCATTTTTTACTCATTTTTTCAACACCATCATTACATCAAGCTGCATTCCAATGAAATGGAAGCACGCAAAAGTTATTCCACTTCCAAAGTCTACTACAGAATATCGTCCGATTGCGATACTATGCTTCCTTTCAAAAGTTCTAGAAAAGCTTCTGCACTCACAAATAAGCACATACGTACACAGAAATTGTCTTATTAGTGATATGCAATCCGGTTTCCGTCCCAATCATAGCTGTGTGACTGCCTTGGCTGATGTGTCAGAAAATATAAGACGTGAGTTAGACTGCGGAAAAGTAACCTTTTTGGTGCTTCTTGATCATTCAAAAGCCTTCGATACTGTAAACCACTCCACACTATGTATGAAGCTGAACCGTTTTTCCAATTTTGCGCCAACATCAACACATTTAATTTCATCATACCTTACAAACCGTACTCAATCAGTGTTCATTAACAATACATCATCGAATCCGGTGTCACTTATGAGAGGTGTACCACAAGGATCAATATTGGGACCACTTTTGTTCTCCATATATGCAAATGACTTGCCGCAACAAATATCCTATTCCAGCGTACATATGTATGCGGATGATGTACAGTTGTACCTAAGTGGCTCAGTTAATTCAATCAACGCAAGCGTGGGAAAACTCAACCAAGATCTGGACACCATATATCGTTGGGCTACTGCTAATGGCTTATGTCTGAATCCTAAAAAATCAAAATGTTTGGTGATACACAAAGGAACCATAACCCCGCATATCGAAGCTGAAATCCTTATAAATGGTCAGAAAATTGAAATTGTACAATCAGCGAAAAATCTTGGATTAGTCTTCAACAAAAATTTAACCTGGTCTGATCATATAAATTCACTTGTATGTCAAACTTATGTGAAATTAAGAACGCTTTGGGCAACGCAGGTATTTACACCTTTAAGAGTCAGGATACTTCTGGCAAAGACCTATCTTATTCCGGGACTTACCTATGGTTGTGAACTCTTTTCTAGTTGCAACTCTATAAGCAGAAATAAGCTTGATGTTTTATACAATAACATCATTAGGTATGTTTACGGGTTAAGAAAATACGACCATGTGTCTGCTTTCGCAAAAAGCTTATATGGAGTATCTTACTTAAGATAAGGGTACTAATACTCATACATAAAGTTATTTATACAAAAAACCCGCAATATATGTATGCCAAAATTCAGTTTGCAAGATCGAATAGGGGCAAACTAATCATCATACCAAGACATCGACATTTAGTTTCGGAATGGCAGTTCTTTATCCATGCCGCTCGTCTTTGGAATACAATTCCACATGAACAACAGCTTAATAGCAATGCGATGCATTTTAAAACTTTTTTGTTTAATTTTTTCACTTAACCATTTTCCATAGATTATGTGATACATATATGTAATTTTTTATTTTTATTTTTATATTTTTTGTATCTATGCTATTTCTGTTCGTAAATAATTATACTTACTTTTTATATAAACTTTATTATTATTACTACTATACATATAAAATTTTTGAGATTGTTGATCCCTTAACCACATATAATCCTGTACTATAATTAAAAGACTTGGTCTTGTTGTACAGGATATCAATAAATAAATTAATAAATAAATAATAAATAATAAATTATATTCTTTTAATTATTTTTATTATTACTTCATTTATTTCACTAAATTTATTAAAGTTTTTATGTTAAATATTTTTATCACTTCACTTATTTTGCACTGAATTTACTTTAGTTACAAAAAATTTTTTTACACTTTTTATTATTTCGTAACGTGGCCTGATCCTTAAGAGGACCTCTCTTTTGTCTCTTAGGAGAGACTACTGAAGCGCATTGTTTCCGCGGTCTATAAATTGTTTACGACAAAGGACCCTTTAAATTTATTAAAGATTTATTTTATTTAAAAGTTAAAAAAAAAAACAATTTTTTATGTTGCTAACTAATTTTAGCAACAAACCTTTATTATTAAATTCTTCAAACCGACTGCAAAGACTTTACAAATGAATGCAACTTAAATAAAAATTAAATAAAACATAATTGTTGATTCAGCGTTTCCCACGTTGAACGATGGTACGATGTTTTGTTGGCTACGTGTGCGGATTCGGGTTACTACTTGGGAATCCGCTTAAAATTGCGTTTTGATGTTGGCACGTTTTGCATGTGTGTTTGGTATGCGCGTGTACTGTTATTGCTGATACTGTTGTTTATGTCTGGGTTATTGTTGAAGTTTGTTGTTGTTATAATTCCATTACGTTGCGTGTGTAACGTTGTTGATGTTGTTGTTGTTATGGTCTCACAGGTGTTAACTTATATGCTACAAAATCAGAAGTAAATGTACACCCAGCGTCAGCCGTTCATGCAAAAAGTGAACGAATTGGATTATGATACAAATGAAAAGGTCGATACGGATTTTGAAATAGAAGCCATTAGAGATACAAGCAACTATACGTGTTGGACCTGCAAGCAGCCTGGACACAGTTTTGTTGATTGTCCGTCACCCACTCGAAGAATTTTCTGCTTCAAATGTGGCAAGGACAATATAGTAACTCTGAAATGTCCCAAATGCTACGGAAACCTGAAGAAGAAACTGGGGAGAGGTTACCGGAAGAAAAATCTGACGTAAAATTAAAGGAAATAATCCCTTTGCACGTGCGTTTAGAAGAGTATAGGAACGTAAGGAACCGAATCTTCGGTAAATCTCGAAATAAAATGGCAAAAGCGCGGGAAAGGAATAAAAAGCGCAAGGAGATTCAAAGGGAAATTTCGTTGGCTTCTTTGTTTGAAGGGGAAGACAGTCGTTGCTACACCCATATTAAAATTAATAATATTGAGATTGAGGGACTGTTAGATAGCGGTGCTACCGTTACATATCTAGGTAAGAATTGCCTAGATTTCGTAGGAAAGACTGGTTTAGTCGTTGATAATTTTCATTCCATCATCAAGACTGCAGATGGCACTAAACATAGGGTCGTTGGTAGGGTCAGAGCAAAAATAGACTTTAACCATATGTCAAATGAAGTAACTTTTTATCTAATTCCGTCTCTTAATCGCTCGTTATTTTTGGGAGTAGACTTTATGAAAAGCTTTAAGCTATTTGCGTCAGTGAACAGCTTGTTCACCAATAGCGTACCCCTTTGCGAAGATTCGGAAGACATATCTGAGGACGTTAAGACACACATCCTCACACCTGATCAACAGCAGCAACTAGATCTAGTGGTTCAAGAATTTCCCTGCTTTACGAAATACGGTTTAGACAAGACCAATTTGGAAACGCATAACATCGACACACGCGACGCAACTCCGTTGTAGGACCGTCATTATCTGGTTTCCCCGGCGGTTCAGAAGTTGATGTATGCTGAGCTGGACAGAATGCTTGACTTAGGTGTTATTGAGCAAAATGATAGTGCCTGGAGGCACCCAGTGACTCTTGTGCGTAAAGGTGAAAAAAATCGATTGTGCTTAGATGCACGTAAGCTCAATGGACTTACAGTCAAGGATGCTTATCCGCTACCGCACATCGAAGGTCTACTCAGCCGGCTTGGAGATACGCATTTTATATCGAGCGTTGATTTGAAAGATGCATTCTGGCAGAAACCATTAGATTCATCAAGTAAAGAAAAACTGCATTCATGGTGCCGATGAGACCTCTTTACCAATTTACGGTCATGCCTTTCGGGCTGTGTAATGCAGCTCAAAGGTTATGTCGTTTGATGGATAAGGTGGTTCCTTCTGCTATACGTGATAGAGTTTTTGTTTACCTCGATGATCTTTTGATCGTATCTCCTGATTTTGGTACTCACCTGGAGTTGTTAGAGCAGGTGGCGAAATGCCTTTCTAAAGTGGGCCTAATAATAAATGTAGCAAAATCAAAGTTTTGTTTGAAAGGGCACCGGTATCTGGGCTATATAGTGGGGGAGGTAAATTGAGAGCTGACCCAGACAAGATTGAAACTATTAATAAATTACCTTACCCTAAAACGATCAAACTGGTACGAAGTTTCATGGGCGCTACAGGGTGGTACAGACGTTTCATACCAGCTTTTGCAACCATTGCGGCTCCCGTGTTTGAAACTTTAAAAAAGTGTAAAAAATTCGTGTTCACTGAAGAAGCCAAAGTTAAAAGACAAACTTATGTCAAGGCCCATTTTATCTCACCCAGACTTTTCTAAACACTTTTATGTACAATGCGATGCCTCAGACTTGGGTATCGGAGCAGTTCTTTTGCAAAAGGATGACATAGATTGTGAACATCCGATTGTCTATGTTTCACACAAACTAACCCCGGCCCAAAAGAATTACTCTGTAATGGAAAGAGTGCCTGGCGGTAGTAATGGCAATTAACCATTATCACCGACCACAGCAGCCTTAAATGGCTCAAGTCTCATGTCATGTCGTTGGAGCCTACATTTGAATTCTTTCTCATTTTCAATCGAACACAGACCAGGAAGTAAAAATATCGTCCCGGATACACTATCCCGGTATGACATGGAGGAAATTTCATTGGAAATGAATAGTTTTATTGACTTGGATAGTGAGGAGTTCAAATCGGACGATTATATGGAACTACAGGCTACTATTTGCGAAAATCAGGACCGTCTACCCGACTTGAAGATGATGGACGGGTATGTTTATAAAAGGACGTCGCCTTAAGATGTACACTTTTGAACGAAGATTTTGCTTGGAAACTGTGGGTACCGTTAAAAATTAACAGAGCGAATTATAAAAGCGACTCATGAGCCTCCCGATACTTCGCATGGGGGTTTTAACAAAACTTTGAAGAGGATCCGGGAGTATTTTTATTGGGCGAATCAGAGTACGCAAGTTAGAATGTTTGTCAAGAATTGTCACGTGTGTAAAGAGACCAAGCCTGCTAATTACACTCTTCGCCCACCCATGGGGAATGAAATAGTAGTAGATCGACCGTTTTAGAGGATATATATATATTTTTTAGGTCGCTACCCACGCTCGAAAGCTGGTAACAGTTATATTTTTATTGTGTTAGACCATTTAACAAAATTCATTTTACTTAAAGCTTTATCCAAAGCGGATACCAAAAGGGTCGTTAAATTTTTAATATCTGAACTGTTTCATAAATTTGGAACCCCCGAATCGATCGTGTCAGATAATGGTAAGCAATTCGTCAGTAAAGAGTTCGCGACTTTAGTAAAAAACTTCGGTATAAACCACATTAGGACCGTAGCGCACTCACCACAAGCCAATGTTTCGGAAAGAGTGAACCAATTCATACTGACGGCAATCCGATCCTATTTAGCTGAAGATCAAACCGACTGGGATAAATATTTATCTGAAATTAAATGTTCTCTTCGATCATCGATCCATAGTTCCATAGGTGTAACCACATATTTTGCCCTCTTCGGAGTGAATATGATAAATCACGGTGGATTATATAGAGTAGCCAGGAAATTGAAAATTTTAAATGACCCAGAGAATAATTTGGTGGCACCATCAACGAAAATTGATCTTATTCGAAACAAAATCCGCGAAAAATTATTAGGGCATACACGGATAGTCAGAAAACAAACAACATGCGAAGTCGAAAGATAAAGTTTCTCCCAGGACAGGAAATTTATAGGCGAAATTTTCAACAGAGTAGTTTCAAGGATAATTTTAACGCAAAGCTCGGCAGAAAGTTTCGAAAATGTAGAAGCATCAGATTTAGATATCTGGACCCTGGAGCCCTTTACGTCCAGAGGACATAAAAAAGTGGTCTTCCGGTTTAACGGAAGCGAACTTAGCCTTCCAGGCTTACAAAAATTTGTTTCCAATAATCTTTTGATTATTGTGTCAACATTGTGGTAGTTGAAAGACAACCACAGAGTTGGCGATACGTTCGCCCTTTGGCAACTTAGCCTTCCGGGCATACAAGAGTTCGTTAATGATACTATACCAACACCCGTAGCGGATCAGGTGGATCGGCTGACGGGGTTGAGTATCCGTTATTGTCATTCCGTCAAAGGCCACACAGGGTGGCCAACAGCCAAATCTACGATCCGGGAAGAACTCTAAGGGGGAGCCCAATAATGTTTGGGGAACCCTGGAGTTCGGAAAGGCTCGCAAAGGAGGGATTTACCTTCACTGGTATACTCGCGGGGGGCGGGTTATTCTCCGGGGTATTAAACAAACACTGGTTGGAGAGTCTCCTACATAAGTTAGGACAATAGTTCTGTTTTGACCTAACCTATGTACGAATCGTCCTCGGACGATTAGAGATTTCTAACGGAGTATGGTTTCTATCGCGTAATTTGTCAATCAACAGGACAAAGACTTTGGCAGCTTTGAAAGGACGTGCAAATTTTTGATTTTTCTCTTTTATTTTTTTTTTTTTGGCATCATACAGATTCTCACAGGGGACTTCACAGGAAATAATTTCCCTCCTATCCCTGTTACCTAACGGTAAGGCAGGATGGTTGGGTTTGTCATGGTCACCTTAAGACAGTTTAGGGTTGTATTATAATGCAATTTGAATTAATTAGTGAAGGCGAAGACAAATCGAGATGCATGACAATTCAACCTTGAAATAGATAAGAACAACTCTGAGTGGTCGTTTTAACGAAAGAAAGGAAAAAAGTGATCAAAAAGTATGGCGGCAAGCGTCATCAGATTTTCTTGGTGAGCCGGTATAAAAGGTAGTTTTTGGCGTGGGCTGTTTTTCTTTTTGCTTTTGACGGTGACTAAAGTGGTTGGTTTTGGCGTTATATCCGGTTTGACAATAAACGCCCTTAGGCAACGGGATCTTTTTTGTTTGGCATAACGCTGGAAATGACTGAGATTCCACCTTCATCATGGCAGCTATGTATGGGCAGCAATCGTAAGGTAAATTTTTGCTAAACATCTAACCAACAAGCCACCACAATATCTCGTTAATGGTGGTCTATTAACCAAAAGGGGCCTGATAAATCATACTCGGATACCGTTGGATCACATCAAATAAGAAGTAACATCACCAAATCACTAGAGGTAAAGCAAAAACTGAATGGAAGTCGCAACCACGTTTACAAAAGGAAGCTGTCGAATCTGGCCAGCTTTGAAAAACGCCACCGAACATCTATAAAGAACGTCACCAAAAATATATGAAAGACGCCACCAAACATCTATGAAAGACGCCTCCAAACATCTATTAAAGACGTCACCAATCACCTGTTAAAAACGCCAACAAACACCTATTAACGAGTCAATAAACAACTATTAAAGACACCTCCAAACATCTATGAAAGAAGCCGTCAAACATCTATGAAAGACGCCACCAAACATCTATTAAAGACGTCACCAATCACCCGTTAAAAACGCCAACAAACACCTATTAATGAGTCAACAAACAACTATTAAAGACACCATCAAGTACATATTAAAGACGTCACCAAACAACTATTATGACGAAGCAGCCGCAAAACACATCTACGGACAGCCCACAGCACCCATTTTAAATAATATCGGCAACAACCACAGATGTAGCAGTTTGCAGTAGAACTACAACTATCGCCAGCAGCACGGCAACAGAAGCCCCAACAGCCACAACTGTAACCTCCAGTTCAAATAATCCCAGCAAAAACAGCAGCCTCTAGCCGTCAGCAGTGCAACATACGACTATCTACCATTAAACAGATATGTAAGTAGAAACCACTTATATAAGTTAACACATCCGCGCAGCAACAAGGTGGTTGCCTAGCTAAACATGCATAGTAGTCAGCTCATAGTGCACCATCAGCGGTTTTTGCGTATGCTAAAGAATAAACAACAACACAGCGATCACTGCTTTGGCTGACAACAATGTTGTGGACGTTGCTTGTCTAATATATGACACCAAAAATAAATGCAAGTTCGGCAGTCTCAACGGGTTTAATTTTAAATATAAATTTTTGTTTTGTGAATGATACAGTTAGTTCTATTTTGGAATTCATTTAATAAAGAATATTTTATTAAAACTGGCGCCCAACGGCTTATGAACCAAAGCCAAGTCGTTTAAATTTATTTAAATTTCTCCACAACAAGTGCAAATAAAAAATTATTATAACGACGAATAAGGTTTTTACGTCAGACCGACGGGAAACAGAAAAGCAGCAATATAACATCGCTAAGCAGAACATTGGTAACAACAACAACTTACTACATTAAATTTCTACGTCAAATCAACGGGAACAGAACAAAAACATATAACATCAATAAGCAGAACAGTGGCTACAGCAGCAGCTTACAATACAAGAAACAATCAGCAACAGCGGCAAAGGCAGACGTCATTAGGATACGTTAAGTTAATAAATCAAGATAAAATGTAAGTAGACGCTCAGTGAAAAAGTGAAATTAATTTTAGAAAAAAATAAAAATACAAAGATTAAAGTAAAAAAAAAAAAAAGAGTGAAAAAATTTTAAAGTTTTGCCATTATAAAAAAAACCAAATGTAGTTGTTATCATTACAATTTGTGAATTAACCAATCTTTGTAAGAAAGTGAATTTCCCTTATGACTGACAGTGATTTGGAAGAGATCTCTACAGAATTAGCAGCTAGATTACAACCAATAAGCCGTACAACCCGCGATTCAAATTGGTGGTCGAATAGAAATCAGGAAATGGCACTTAAGGCAGACGAATTGAGACAGGTAGTAGAGGCCGCCGTGAACAGCGCGCTGGCAGTTCAGGAAAGGAATTTTGAGCAAAAATTGTTAGAAGCTACAAACAGATTAGCTAACTCGACGGTTTCTTCACCACAAGTAGAAGTGTATAGGGATGCAGAAATCGATAATAGAATGGGGTGTGACGAACCTTTGGATATAGTAAAATCGTTACCAGACTTTGACGGCAAACATGAAACATACGTTTCTTGGCGAAAAGCGGCGCATACAGCGCCCTACCAAGCCCTAGGGATTATTAGAAACAAAGTCAAGGGTTCGGCGGACATGGTGCTATCATCATACGACACACCTCTGAATTTCAAGGCAATTATTAACAGGCTAGACTTTACTTACGCTGACAAGCGCCCAATATATCTCATCGAGCAAGAACTATCGACCCTTCGACAAGCAAATATGACATTACTACAATACTACGATGAAGTAGAAAAAAAACTTACTCTTTTAATAAATAAGACGATAATGTCGTATGACAGTGTAGTGGCCGCGTCGCTAAATGAAAAATACAGACAAGACGCTTTGCGTGTTTTTATTTCAGGAACAAAGAAGTCTTTAAGCGACGTTCTTTTTTCGGCTCGTCCAAAGGACCTGCCATCCGCTCTGGCGCTGGCTCAAGAAGTCGAGTCAAACCACGAGCGATTTCTATTTGCAACAAATTATGCGAGAAGCGTAGAAGATAAGGCACATAGACTTGAACAAAGGCAACAAAGCCCCAGAAATTTTGTTTCAAATGACTATCGACAGGGAAAAAATCCTTACTTTAATAGACAGCGACAACAAAACAATTTAGGCCCTACAAAGCAAGATGTTGTTCAACCAATGGATGTTGATCCTTCATCAAAATTTAGGCAACCGACACAATACCAGGCAAATCAACAATTTCAATACCAAAATACTCAAGCCCTGGGACAAGTTTTTAAGAGGCCGAATAGCGGCACAGCCAGGTTCACCGGACCCAAACATCAGAGGGTCAACAACCTGTCACAGGAAGAGATCTCAGGAGATCATCCAGAGCAAGAATATCAACACCTAGCAGAAATAGAGGCAACAGATATAGAAAATGAAATCGAAGAATATGACCAAATTAATTTTTTAGACAAGATTCCTTGCTACCGTATGTAGAGAGAACGATAGCAGGGAAAAAAATTAGATTGCTAATTGACACGGGTGCCTCTAAAAATTATATAAAACCTTTAAAGGAACTAAACTTTGTATCAAAAGTAAATAATCCATTTATTGTAAAGTCTCTTCACGGGAATAATATTGTAGAAAAAAAATGCACTATGCGGCTTTTTAATGTTAACACAACATTTTTTTTGCTCCCCGATCTAACTACCTTCGATGGAATAATCGGGCTAGATTTTTTATATCAAACAAATGCAATTTTGGACTTTAGAAATAAACGACTAAGAACTAGTACTGAATCTGAAAATATGAAATTTTTAAAATGCCTTAGTGTAAATTTTACTAACACAGATGATATTGAGGTACCCCAGCAAATTGAAAAACAATTTCAGAAAATGATAAAAAAACGAATCGGTGTTTTTGCGGACCCAAACGAGGCACTCCCTTTTAATACCAGGATTGTTGCTACCATTCGCACAGAAGATGAGGACCCGATATATTCTAAATTATACCCTTACCCGATGGGTGTATCAGACTTTGTAAATTCCGAAATGCGAAGTATGCTTAAAGACGGCATAATTCGACCATCCAGGTCACCGTACAATAACCCAGTATGGGTGGTTGACAAGAAAGGTACGGACGCACAGGGAAATGCAAAGAAGCGTTTGGTAATAGATTTTAGAAAGTTGAATTCAAAGACCATAGATGACAAATATCCGATACCAAATATTGTGGCTATTCTATCAAATCTCGGGAAGGCTAAGTTTTTCACAACCCTTGACTTGAAATCAGGATTTCACCAAATTTTGTTGGCTGAAAAGGATAGGGAAAAAACAGCATTTTCGGTGGGCAATGGAAAATACGAGTTTTGTAGGCTCCCCTTTGGGCTGAAGAACGCGCCTAGTATTTTTCAAAGAGCAATAGATGACGTGCTCCGAGATCAAATAGGGAAATCATGCTATGTTTATGTTGATGATGTGATCATCTTCTCGGAAAGTATGGAGGCGCATGTTGAGCATATAGCATGGGTGTTGGATAGGTTAAATGAAGCTAACATGAGAGTTTCACGCGAGAAGTCAAATTTTTTTAAAAAACAGGTTGAGTATCTGGGTTTTGTGGTATGCGAAAAGGGTATTACAACGAGTCCTAGCAAAATAGAGACGATTAAAAACTACGAGCGGCCCACCACACTATTTAATGTTCGTTCCTTCTTGGGCTTGGCAAGTTATTACAGGTGTTTTATCAAGGATTTTGCATCTTTAGCCAGACCACTGACTAACATACTAAAAGGGGAGAATGGCAATGTGAGCGCTACCCGGTCAAAGAAAATACCAGTGCGCCTTAACGAGGAACAGTACCAGGCATTTGAAAAGTTGAAAAGGGTTCTCACATCTGAAGATGTCTTGTTGCTCTATCCGGATTACAATAAGTCATTTGACCTGACAACGGACGCTTCTTCTTTGGGTATTGGGGCGGTCTTGTCGCAGGACGGAAAACCGATTACCATGATATCCAGAACCCTGAAAGATTCCGAATTAAATTTTGCAACCAACGAGCGAGAGTTGCTTGCTATAGTGTGGGCTTTGAAATGTCTCAGAAACTATCTGTACGGTGTAAGGAATTTGAATATTTACACTGACCACCAGCCACTTACGTTCGCAGTTTCGGATCGAAACTCAAACGCGAAAATAAAACGATGGAAGGCATTTATAGACGAGCATAACGCACATATTTTCTATAAGCCTGGAAAGGAAAATTTCGTCGCGGATGCTCTATCGCGGCAAAACATTCATGCTCTTGAAGAGGAGGCACAGTCTGACCGTGCAACAATACACAGTGAACAATCCCTGACCTACACAATTGAATCAACCGAAAAGCCTGTAAATTGTTTTCGAAATCAGATAATAATAGAACAGAGCGAAGTTCCCTCGACACGTACGATAATTATGTTTGGTGAGAAAACCAGACATCTCATAAATTTTTCCAATAGAGAAAACTTAATGCAGATAGTCTACGATGCAGTTAAAAAAGATGTAGTGAACGCGATTCACTGCGAACTGCCAATACTGGCATTCATACAGAATAACCTAGTAAAAACTTTTCCAACAACAACTTTTTGGCACGCAAGCCGAATGGTGATTGATATATTTAACAAAAGTGAACAAAAGGAAATAGTAGTCACTGAACATAACAGGGCGCATAGAGCCGCTCAAGAAAATACGAAGCAAATTTTGCAGGATTATTTTTTTCCGAAGATGACCCGTTTGGCTAATGAAATTGTCGCAAATTGCAAAATTTGCAGAAAAGCTAAATATGACCGACACCCAAAAAAGCATATTATAGGCGAAACGCCCATTCCTTCTCACGTAGGTGAAATATTACACATCGACATATATTCCACAGATAAAAAATTTTTTCTAACCTGTATTGACAAGTTTTCAAAATTCGCGATTGTTCAACCCATTGACTCTAGAACAATAGTAGATATAGAACCACCAATCTTACAGTTAATGAATTTTTACCCCCACGTAAAAACGGTATATTGCGATAATGAACCCTCTCTGAACTCAGGAACGATTCGGTCTCTTTTATTAAATCGCTTTGACGTGCAAATTGTAAATGCGCCACCGCTCCACAGCACGTCGAACGGGCAGGTGGAAAGATTTCATAGTACTCTTGCGGAAATTGCAAGATGTTTGAAAATCGAAAGAAACTTAAATGACACAGTCGAACTGATACTTCAAGCGACAATAGAGTACAACAAGACTATCCACTCGGTGACAAAAAAACGGCCCATTGACATAGTCCATGCATTCCCGCCGGAATTCGAGGCAGAGATTAAGGAAAGGGTAAATAGGGCCCAGGACGTTCAAATGCAAAGACTGAATGAGACAAGACAGAATAGAACCTTTCAAAGGGGTGACAAAGTACTTGTGAAAACAAACAGGAGATTGGGAAATAAACTAACACCTCTATATATAGAGGAAGAAATAGAAGCTGATCTGGGAACGACGGTTCTAATAAAAGGGAGGGCGGTCCATAAGGACAATTTAAGATAAGTTTCTTAATTTATGCTTTTTCATTTAGGATTTTGATTGCGCTGTTTCTTGTCGCGACAACAACCGCCAAGCTGACCGACTATTCGAATTCAGACTACATACCTCTGACAGATGGTGACGTAGTAATATGGCAGGGATATGAATATTTGCGGCACTCATCAAACCTTACCATGTATTCAGAAATGGCAGAAGAAATCAAGTTGTTGACGAACCATTTTCCCCAGTCACACATGAGAAAAATACTTGACGCCGACATAGGTAATATCAATACGCTTTTGGAAACAGTAAACATCCACCACAGATATGCCAGAAGCATCAACATCTTGGGAACTGCTCTAAAGGTGGTCGCCGGAACCCCTGACTTTGACGACTTTGAGCAGCTAAAATTTAAACAACAGCAACTTATTGAGTCCGCTAATAGGCAAGTGGTTATAAATACTCAGGCACAAGAACAAATTAATAAATTATCAGAGACAGTCAACGCAATTATTAGGGATTCAAACACTAAACAGATTGATACTGGTCACCTTTATGAAACACTACTCGCAAGAGATAGAATCCTAATTTCAGAGCTGGAAACATTAATGTTGTCGGTCACCCTTGCAAAGATTGGAATAATAAACCCAGCAATTCTTGATTCTAATGATTTAAATAAAACAATCACTGAGCGCTCTACAGGTATAACCATAACTGATCTAATGGAAATAGCAAATGTTAGGGTCCTATTGAATGATAAATTTATGCATTTTCTTATTAAATATCCTAAGCTAGGTTTAGTATGTAAAAAAATAATTTTATATCCCGTTGAGCATAATAATACCATTCTTGATTTTGCTGATGAAAATAACATAGCAGACTGCGGTAATCAAATGGTGTCAATTGGAAATTGTACCGCCACGCTTACAACAACATTCTGCAGGAAGCTGTCTCATATAACATGCGCACAGCAACTTCATTCTGGCGGCATAGCACATTGCACAACTCGTCCAAGCCATCTTGAACCTCTGACAGTCATTGACGATGGCGTTATCATTATCAATGATGAAACCGCTACAATCAGGACTAGCGATGCCCACGAGCAGATTGTGACGGGAACGTATCTTCTCACGTTTGACGACGAGGTCAGGGTCAACGACTCCTTATATCAGAACCTGAAGAACTATGTAGGGAAGTCTCCAGGCCCAGCATTGTCAACGCTTCTCAACATAACAAGCCATCAGGAAATACTGAGCTTACCATACTTAAAAAGGCTGAGTGTGGAAAATTCCCAGTATATTAACGAGATTGGAAAGGGACTGATAAAATGGCCTTTGATATCTGGGTTGGTCGCGATTACCTTTTTGGTCCTTTGCTACACCTCGTTCAAGCTTTACAAAAAACATCAGAGGGCTCGGCGCCAACACAACATTCAGGATTTAGTTGATGGCCTCAGGAAGTCCGAGGACGTCCTTCACTTAAACGAGGGAGGAGTTAACACATCCGCGCAGCAACAAGGTGGTTGCCTAGCTAAACATGCATAGTAGTCAGCTCATAGTGCACCATCAGCGGTTTTTGCGTATGCTAAAGAATAAACAACAACACAGCGATCACTGCTTTGGCTGACAACAATGTTGTGGACGTTGCTTGTCTAATATATGACACCAAAAATAAATGCAAGTTCGGCAGTCTCAACGGGTTTAATTTTAAATATAAATTTTTGTTTTGTGAATGATACAGTTAGTTCTATTTTGGAATTCATTTAATAAAGAATATTTTATTAAAACTTATATATACATAATAATAATGAGGGTATCTCTTCTTTTGATTAGATCATACAACTTTGAAATTAATTTACCCTTTTATATTTATGATAAGAGATCCTATAACTTTGTAACAAATTAATGTTAAAATATAGGCTAAGATTCTAATGAAAACAATATTATACCTTAAGACCGTGTTTCCAAAATTTAATATAAAACAAGTAAGAGTGTTAAATTCGGCTGTGCCGAATCTTTGATACCCTCCACCTCGGTTTGAGTATTGATGATAAATGTAAACAAAATATTGGAAAAATATGCATGCGTTTCCGGTTATATGACATAACTTCTCGTTTAATTTAGTTTTTGCTAATTAAATAGCTCGCCCTACCTCCATTGCAAAGGTAATGGTTGTGTAGGGTGGCTATATGCATTAAATCGTGCTAATTGGAGATGGCTTTATAGTTTCTTTTAACTTTTAACCAAAAAAAAAGCTCTCTCAACTTTTTGATTAAAATATTGCCATATTTGGAAAACATAGAGAATAAATTTATAATAATAAATAATCAAATTAGGGATGCCAAACGCAAAAAACCAAATGTCCCAAACATTTTAAATAAAATAATTTGTGATCTTTATTTTCTCAAAAACTTCAAATATTCATGTGTCCATGTAAAGCTTGTAATCAAACTGCAGGTCGCAAATATGAATATATTTTGATGAAATTTGGTATTTGATCTTTTATCGGCCATGGGATGAACGCTATTGAAATTGGTGAGAATCGGTCCACGTTTAGACCTAGCCCTCATACAAATGACCCCTATGAAATCAACATATATCGCCATAAGATCCAAATTATCATACAAATCTTAGTCAAATTGGGTTTGTATGTATATATTGCATCCACTAATCAGTAGTCCAAAAATGATCAGTATTGGATAACTCTTAGTCATAGGCCCCATATAGAGCTGCTTCCCGATCTTTACTTAAATCTATCAAAAAACAAAAATATTGCACTGATTCTTCTCAAATTTTGTTTGTATATATTTTTGCAAAATACAAGAGACTTTTCCAAACATGATCAGGATCGGTCCATTTTTGGACCTAGTCCCCATATAGATATAGCATCCGATATGAACTTTTTCATATCTGCAGCCAAAAAAATTAATAAAAATCCCACTCAAATTTGGTTTTTGCTTAGTTTCTATGTCCAGTTAGTTGGGCCTAAGAGATAGGGTTTCTAAACGAATGGTATAGGGTATCGTATAGTCGGTCTAGACCGACTATAATTTTCTTACTTGTTTTTTAATTTATTTCGTTAAACAGCAATATTTGTGATTCTAATAAAAGAAAGAGATGTTCAATTGATTTGGCGGCTACAAGTTTAGGTTTAGGAAAGGTAAGTAATTAATTAAATTAAAAATTCAAGTTAATTTTTGTTGTTTCTTTAGGACTCTTCGAAATATGTCAGTGAATTCATTAGTGCCATTCTCAATTGTGGTGGCACGTCCCTCCATTATACCCTTCCACAATTTATTTTTTGCTCGCTTCTGGCCTATTCCTGTTGGATCGTTTACTTAAAGATATTGCTGTCGAATCTTCACAAACTTTCAATCTAGAAGCTTTTATACCTCTTAGGAAACGCATTTATGTAAAGAATTGTATTGTGCGACAATATGTTATATCCTGGATTTCGATTGTGAATGCTGTACCAGCAAATAACATGGTTATCTATTTGGTATTATTGATGGACTTTTTATGATGTTGGAAGATAATACACAAGAAATACAATTGTTTGAAACTACGCTGACACAGTTTATTCAATCGATTCGTTACGATTACAGTTCAGTGCGCATGGAAGACACTATAAATATATTGTTAATACATGCGCAATCACCAAATGAACTTATTAAGGTAATGCACTGACATTTTGTTAAAAATTCTAGCTAGAAACAAAGTAAATCTTCTTTGCAGAATTTTACACTAATCCTTATATCTATCTTTCAGTCTATTGACATAACATGGATATGGGAGTTTGTTTTAATATTTGGCTCGAATGTTTTAATTTATGCCATTCTGGAATATAGTGTCTGGAATATAATGTTGATAATATGAAGAATATTAAGGAATGTGCAGTATCCGTAAATTCGTCCATAATGAAATTAGTTTCTTCAAAAGAGAAAGATCTCAGAATATTGAAGAAATTGATTTATGGAGGTATTATCACCATATCTCATACACCGTTCTGTACAAACAATTTTCCAAATGAAGTGTATCCGTTTTGGCCGAAATTGTTAATTCACAACACTCAAAAGGTAAGCTTTAATATAAATTGTGGGTATATATGTATGTAAGTGTTATAATAAATTGTTTTCTTTAAGAAACTACTGATTGCACTAAGGCCCATTACCGGAAATTTCGATTGAGTTTAGTCAATTTATTCAGTGCTAAGTTATGTACCACTTTGAGGGGTGTTTCGAGAGTAAAGTCAGCAAAGTTGTTTAAATATCTGTATTAAGTTAAGCCCATTGTACTGTTTCAACATTGTCTCAAGGTTATCAACACGTTTCGGAATTGGTGATATTGTGTTTTTAATATTTTAATGTTTAATATTTATTTCTAATTTTGAATTTTTTGATTTTTAATATAATAAAAAAATAAATAAAAAATAATAAGTCGTGTTTCATTATAATCAAGCGTGACCGGTCAATGATGATGTATATATCCATCAAGTGTGACTGGTCAACGATGATGGATGTGTCCATCAAACACACAAACCCAATTAAACCGAGATCTATATGATAATCTGGATCTTATGGCAATTTCAGTCGATTTCATAGGGGTCATTTGTATTGGGACTAGTTCTGAACATGGCGCTCAACATATGGCCGATAAAAGCTTATGTACTAAATTTCATTAAAATATATTCATATTTGCGACCTGTACTTTGATTACAAGGTTTACATGAACACACAGACGGACGGACGGACATTGCTAAATCAGAAAGTGATTCTGAGCCGATCGGTATAATAAAAGATGGGTCTAGGTCAAATATTTTTGGTAGTTACAAACAGCAGCACAAAGTCATTATACCCAAACCACATAGTGGTATAGGGTATAAATAAATGATACTTAAAAAGAATTAATTAATATTTGAATAATTTCATTATATTTTTTTTAGAAAACCCTTCATAGAACGCCAATGAAACTCATTATTTAACACAGCCGGATCAAAATATTACCCACAGTTTGATCCCTATAAGCCTGTTTTGAGACCTTAGAAGTCATACGATAATTCAACTAACTGGATATAGAAAATAAGCATAAACCAAATTTGAGTGGGATTTTTATTAATTTTTTTGGCTGCAGATATGAAAAAGTTCATATCGGATGCTATATCTATATGGGGACTAGGCCCAAAAATGGACCGATCCTGACCCTGTTTGGTAAAGTCTCTTGTATTTTACAAATATATATACAAACAAAATTTGAAAAGAATCAGTGCAATATTTTTGTTTTTTGATAGATTTAAGTGCAGATCGGGAAGTAGCTCTATATGGGGCCTATGACGAAGAGTCCAATAGGGATCACTTTTCGACTACTGATTAATGGATGTAATATATACATACAAACCCAATTTGACTAAGATTTGTATGATAATTTGGATCTTAAGGCAATATATGTTGATTTCATAGGGGTCACTTGTATGGGGGCTAGGTCTGAACATGGACCGATTCTCACCAATTTCAATAGTGTTCATCCCATGGCCGATAAAAGATCAAATACCAAATTTCATCAAAATATTTTCATATTTGCGACCTGCAGTTTGATTACAAGCTTTACATGGACACACAGACGGACGGACGGACGGATATCGTTAAATCGAATCAGATAGTGATTCTGATTCGATCGGTATAATTAAAGATGGGTGTAGTTCAAATATTTTTGGTTGTTACAAACAGCAGCACAAAGTCATTATACCCAAACCACATAGTGGTATAGGGTATAAAAATGTGAAAATTTATATAAAAATAACATTCTCATCAAATTGCGTTTATTTATGTAAAAATTTTTATCAATTCTTAAATATCATTTGAGGTTTTATAAAATTCATTGAATTTAAATTAATGTTTTCTGTAGTCCGATTCTGTAAATTTCAACGATCCGACAATCGCAAAATATATCGACAGCTATTGTTGTTTGCACTAAGGATTAAGTGATTCACTAAGTACATACATCTTAACGACAGTCGACAAATCTATTTTTCTATTTATTTAAATTATAAACGAGTGGCATCTCTGTCAAAATAAGCGAAAAACACAAAGAAGAATAGAAGAAAACAAATTACTTCGTGTTTGACAGGATGATTTTATGTTTATGTTTAATATCTCTATTTTTTACTAATATTTCTGTTTATTTATTTGAAAATGAAATAATGAATTGAGTATGCTATTTAATTTTTTTATTTATATAAAAAAGTTTTTTAATAGAAGCAAAATATTTTCACTATTTTATGATTTTTATTTATGTATGACGACATTTATGCCTAAAAATTTAAGTTTTTATCGATTGAATAAACAACACAAAAATGGTTGTCGTTTAGATAACAACAACAGCTGACTTTAACAATAGCGAATATCGTTTAAAAATTTTGCTGATAATTTTGCTTTTCTTTTTTTAACGATTCGACTATCGTTAAAAGAAGTTACTGAAAAGCTTTTAATATCTCCTGAATGCCAATATTTTTTTTAATGTAAACATTTTTTAAATGTAAATATATTTAGTGTTTTTTTTTTTGAATTTGATGCAATTGATGTTTTCTAAATTTAAAATTATTATTTCCGACGTTTTGATATGATTTTTTGAAATTCAATTAATATTTTATAATTTATAATTGGAAATTTTAATTCCAGTTTTTAGAATTGATATTTTCTAAAATTTGAATGGAAAATTTAAAAAGTGCAATTTTGTATTTATGTGAATAATAATGCTTTAGTAATTATAAACAATTTTTAAAAATTAGATGTAATCGCAATCAGATATTTTGTAGGTAAAGCAGAATAATAATTCTATATAACTATGTAGAACTGTTTTGAAAGCAAAAAACTCATTGATGAACTAGATAACTCTATTTTGTAAAGACAACAAAAAGTTAATATGCCAAACTTATGTACATATTTGTAAAAGAATAATGAAAAAACGTATGAAATAAAAGACCAGCCCGTGTATACTCTTAACATTGTTCTGTATGATATCTACATATTTGAAAATATTGACATTCATGTTAAAATAGAAACTATTGCAAAGCTAATTAAAACAAAAATTGTAGCGCCATCTACTGTGGCATAGTCACGCTGAGCAAAATGAAGTGACACTCTGTTAATGCAAAAGAAATGTATTTTCCCCACAACAAAATATTGCAGAATTTTATGTAAATAAAATAATATACCGATTTCTTTCTAACATGCAGTTATTATGGATATACATATAGAATATATGTATATTATTTGTATTATTTAATATGTATAAGTAAATATTATGCTAGCTACACACGAGGCAACCGGTTGAAGCAATGGTTGTAGCAACAATGATACACACGTATCAACGGTTGCCTCAATTAGCCAGAAATATCAAAAATTTTTGATATTTTTCGTTGGTTGAGGCAACCGTTGCTACGTGTATATCATTGTTGCTACTACCATTGCTTCAACCGGTTACCTCGTGTGTAGGCAGCATTACACACAAAAAATACAACATCAAACGTTATTTTTGTGAGTTTCTCTTTAAATAAATTAATACATAAATTTTTTTTTTGCTAAATTTACATTGTTTTTTTTTATTAACAACTAGGTATTATAGCATTATTTGCTTTAGATGCTGGTGAATTTTTACTCCCTTTATATTAACTCGTAGTGTCTGCTTGTCGAAAAAATTTTGGATCGATTTTCCTTTCCCGTAACCCAATCGATCTGAAACTTTTCAGGCAGGCTCGTGGCAATGACAGAAATGATCTAGTAAATTTTTTTTAGTGATGCCAAAACAATGGAAACTTTTAAATTTTTCTACCAGAGTTGATAAAAAAAAATGTACAAAGGGTTAGTTTTAATTATATTATTACCACAACGACCACAAAAACAACAAGTCCAGCTATGACAACAATACAACATTTAGAATAACAACAAGAACAATATAGAAACATCATATTTTTTTAATTTTTCAGAGATTTCCCTGGACCTGTTCCACCGATTTGAATGATTTTTGAAATAGAAATCTTTCCATGAATTTGTTGAATCATTCTCACTACAAATGATCACCTTAGCTGTCCTATTGAGGGCGTGATCGTGACAAGAACAACATAGAAAATTATATTTTTTCAAGACTTTTTTTAGTTCTTCATTCAAATCTCGGGCCCTAATCGACTGATTTGGACGATTTTAAATAGCAAACTTCTCAGGATGTTAGTGAATCATTTTTTATGTCAACGAGCACCCTAGCTGCCCGATTGATGCCGTCATCGTGATTTCCACAGACGGACAGACGGACAGACGGACATCGCTATATCAATTCCGGTTGTTATAAGGATCACAAATATATATATTTTATGGGGTCCAATTTTTTTTTTTCTAATTATTACAAACGGAATGACAAACTTATATATACCCTCTGCACACTGGAGTGGAGGGTATAAAAAAAAAAACGTTGTGACCCAAAAAGAAATTGAAAAGGTCCATTATATATACTGAAGTAATTACCAAATGTCTAGCCATCTAAGTAAAATAAACCACGAAGTGGAGTTGCCAATAGAAAAAAAGAAACAAAATATATTGATTTTTTTTTTGTGAAGAAGGAAAACGTGATCGAGTAGTCCGTCGAGTGGAGGACCGAATCGGTTGAGGGGAAGGTAAAGGGAACATTCACGAATATGGCAGGTGATTGTTAAGGTAGTAAGTATAGATCGGTAGCCAATGTTGACGTTACAACTGGTCAACAGCTAGGAAACGAAAGGAGATTTATTGAATGGGAGGTAAAACAATAGGGAATGATTCGTTAGAATAGTAAATTAAAATGGTAGATAGACCAGTTTCGGTGAAATCTTCTTCGGGCCCAATAAAACAAAACAAATTTAACGATAGGAAATAAAGGCTGGTATGGTTTTTTTTGTTTTTGTTGTCCTTTGCTGCTAATAGCTTCCCAAGAACCACAACCGTCCGACGAGCTAAGCCGCTAGATGCGGGCATACCAGCACTGGTGAGTTTTAGTGGCAACGTAAACAGCTAACTTTTTTTATAAAAAGACGAGTAGACGACAGCATATAACAGAAATTGCGCCCGACGTGGGGTCAGATTTGTCCAAATGTCATTTAAAGAAAAACAAAAGGGGTTAGACAACATAACAAAATAAAAATATAAAAGGTATGTATTAAAACCAATAGCTTGTGATTGTGATAGTACCAGATATGTTGGTATAAATGCTGATAAATTTGTTATACGTAAACCAGAAATTTTATAATCTAGATTTTGTAGTATACGTAGTTTCTTAAATGGTGTTTATTCAATATTTACATATTAGAAAATCATTGGAAGATGTACATTTGTGGTATATAGCCGATATATTTAGTTTATTCATGGGAAGCAGTATCAACTAGAGCAATTAAAACTTAGGAATTTGCAGGCAAAATAAAAAATATGTGGTTAAAATTGTCCAAATTATTTTATAGAAAATTAATGCTTTTGCATTCCATATTGCCCGCGAACTACAAACGGAATATATCTCTCACCAAGAGTATCAATAAAGTACTGTTCGAAATAGTAAAATCACAACGCAATGAAGACCAACCATTGGAAGAAATGGTAGTATAACCTACATATTCCACAAAAGCCCAACAATTCTTAATTAAACAAATTTTAATATTCACACAAAACAAAGAACACAAATAAGAAATAAGAGAAGTATTTGTAGATTTCCACCGTTGTTAAACATGATGATGTCCCCAAAATGATGACAACGTATGCTCAATATATGAAACGTAATATAGATGGTTTGAAACGCGTAAGGAAATCAAAAGTAAAAGCCAAAGCTACAAAAGGCTGAAGCTAAACCTGTAACTTTGATTAATTCCTTTAATTTAAAACTGCTATTTAATGTAAATTTTTAATTTTTTTACATCTATGCAAAAATAAAACGAAACTACGGGCATTTATTTAAAAACTGTTTAAAACAAAAACAAGGTTTATTATTTGAAAAACTTATTTGATTCCTTAACATAATGACATGTATATTTTTTAAAATTTTACGACATAGACTAAAATATAAATATGAAAATTAAACTGGAATTGCTTAAATACGTTTACCCATCAAACCCTTTTTTTTAACAGACGCACAGTGGTTCAAACCCAAAAAAAAAGTGGTAATAAGTCTGGAACTTCTAAACTATTGGTTGGATTGGAATAGTATATTCTAGGCGATTGTAGTCAAGGATATAGGCTTTCAAAATATTTATTTTTGAGATACCCTGTTGTAACACAGGGTGAACTACAGGGTGCCAAAGTCGACCACCTCGAGGTGGAAATGCTTTCAAAGCTTGTAACTTTTATAAATATGAAGTGATTTTTACGTTTTTTAAATTTTTCCAATAACCATTAAATTAATAACAAAAAACATGCTAATACTACCTAGTTATCGCTTATGGTTTAAAAAATATTTGATTTTAAAAATCAACATTTGAACTTTTCACTAAATTCTTTCTTGGTTTTTCGCAAATAACATTTTTATTAAAATAGATAAAAAAAATTCTAAAAATTTGTGGCGATAGCCAGTACTTTTTAAAAAAATACGTTGAAGAATTTTTTGAATTATTTCAAACCGTTTAGTGAGCACAAAATCTTAAATTTCACTTTTTGAATCAGGTTCTAAAAATTGCAAATTTTTGCCAAAAAATACCCTTCATTCTTTCACTTTTTTCTCACAACCTTGGTAAAACATGTATATATTTTTCTACATATTTTAAAAGAATATGCTTCAAGAATGGTTGTAAGCGAAATTTTTAATATTTTTGGACATGCACCCTACGTCCAGCCTTGGACGAAATTGGGCAATTTAAAAAAAAAAAATAAGTTTTAAAAGTTAATACAAAAATATCCGCTCGATTTCTTCAAATATTTCACCGCAGTATTAAAGCTCCAAATATTATTATTTATTTGCCGCAATAAAATTCACCGCCATTACATAAACGTGGCCAGGAGGGCTTAAATGGTGAAAAAAGTCAAATTTTCATACGAATTTTTTTGTTAACATAAAAAACATATTAAGATTAGTTATTTTTATATTCTGTTTATTGATTCAGAACGGCATTTAAATTATCTAAAACACTTCAAAAATCATTTTGATAACGTTATTTGTTTTTGAGATATTTATATTCAAATTTCAGAAAAAAATATAGAAAAATTATGGTTTTTGGTTTTTTTTGTTTTTTTGGTAAAGTGTTCCCAAAATTTTTGAATTTTACTTATTATTATATATATATTGTTAAAGAAGACATATTTATCTATTCAACGATATATAACATGTCTATCAAATATATTACAACAGGCAAAAATTTAGCTATTTCTCTATATGTTCATATAAATGGTCATTTACATAGTGCATGACATATTTTTTTTATTGTTTTTTTGGTAAAGGGTTGCATACGTTTTTATTACTTTAAATAATTTTATATATCTTTTCAAACAAGGTATAATTATAAGTTAATGGTGTATGAAATATTTACCTAATGAGTTTCAACTGATCATAAAATTGCCCGAAACTCTGATGCTGATTTTATACAAAAAAAAAAAAACAGGTAAAAAGCCAATGCCTAAGATATTTTCATTATTAAATAACAAATATAACTAAATTTTTTTTAATGAGTATTTTTTTTATTTGTTTTATAATAGGCTTAAAATTACATAACTTGGTAGAGGCAATTTCCAATGGACGGACTACTCTACATTTTCGAAACTTTCTGCCGAGCTTTGCGTTAAAATTATCCTTGAAAATTTCGCCTATAAATTTCCTGTCCTGGGAGAAAATTTATCTTTCGACCTCGCATGTTGTATGTTTTCTGACTATCCGTGTAGGCCCTAGTAAATTTTCGCAGTTCGAATCTAACTCTCTTTACGAACGGTTGTGTAAAAAATCAAAGCGCTGAAAGTACAACTATTTAAAATTAAAAACAAGTGTATATTTTTGTTTTTGCAATTGCCTATTCTTGATCTCATTTGAACTCACGTGGTAGACAATCCAGCTTAAAACAGGAATAAAATTTTGCGATGGCCCGAGGGACCAAATCTTCAACAAAAAGAAAGCTTGTGAATAAGAAGATGACAAAACTTCCTCCGGGTTTTGTTAACCCGAACATGGCGTCAACTTCAAGCAACAGATTTAGCCTGCTTGCTGGACTCAATGATATGGACGTAACTCCTGTATCAAATATTAACGATGTTAAGGAACACAAACCTCCACCCATTATTGTAGAAGCTAACGCTTCATTTACAGAAATACAAAAGCTGCTTGGTAAGGATTGCATTTTCAAACGTACTTCAATTGGTACCAAAATTTTTGCTCCTAGTAATAAAATGTACGAATGCTACAAGCAAATACTTAAAGAGAATAAGATGGAGTTTCATTCTTATGGCTCCAAAGAAAATAGGTTATACACCACCTTTTTACACGGTTTACCCCGCATAAGCTCTGAGGAAATCTCCAAGGAGCTAAAAAACTACAACCTATCCCCCTCTTCCGTAACTGAAATAGTCACCAAATGCAGTTCAAACAATAATGCAGTTTATAAAGTTCAATTTGTTCGTAAAAATTTTAATCCAACTGCTTTAAAAAATGTACGAACAATTTCTAACATTATAATTTCTTGGAAAAAATACAAATCGAAATCCAAGAACAAACCAACTCAATGCTGGAACTGCTTCATGTATGGCAATGGCGGTGAACATTGCCATCGAAGTGCTGCGTGTATGATATGTGCAGAACAACATCATACAAGTGTGTGTCCGTTTAACACAAATGAAAAAAGACCAGCTGTTTTTACATGCTTTAATTGCAAAAAAAAAACAAGGAAAAGAGAGGACTGATCACTCTGCAAACGATATCAACTGTCCGTTACGTTCTCTCTATTTGGAAACTAGAACAAGAGTTACTTCTAAAAGTCCGTATAAAAGCAGACAACAACAAAATAACTCATTTCAATTTAATGTGGGAGATTTTCCTAATTTAAGAAACAACAACACAAATTGTAACAATAACATCAATAATAACAGCAAAGCTACACATGCTAATCAGCTGAAAACAAACAACGATTTATTTAGCATTGATGAGTGTTCAAACTCACAAATTATTTCTTTTGGATATACATCTACACATTCATACATAAAATACAAAACGACAGCATTTAATTGCTGCATTTAAATTCCATGTACAAGCATATACGTCATTGTTTAAGTCATTGTTAAAAATGAACAAATAATAAAAATAATTTGTTTACGTCATTAGTTAAGTCATTGCCCATTGTTAAAAATAAACAAATAATATAAATCAGCAACAATTTATTAGTTATGAACCAATTGTTAAAAATAAACAAATAATGTAAATCAGCAATAATTTAGTATTTAAGCACCAACTAAATCAATAATAAAATAAGAATTATCATAACCATTGTCGTGTTAATTTCTTCTTTTCACCGGCTAACCAAGTTTCAAGTGCTTGCGTTAAACTTTTACATTATCTTAGTGCATCACCTTGATAATAATCAAATAACAAGTTAATCAGGCAAAACAGCCTGTTATTAACAAATAAACAATTTTACATTATCCTGGTATATTACCTGGATAATAAACAATAACAAAAAAAAAAAAAACAAGTTAATCAGGCAAAACAGCCTGTCATTAACATTTTTGGTGACCCCGACGTGATCGACGTTTTGAGTTTCCCCCCACCAGTGGTAAGGAACTCTTAATACTCTAAATCACCGTTGCACACGCAGTCTATTCATCAGGCACTATACTAACATTGCTGTCCTAAGATTCTGCAACTTGTCGCAAAATTGGCACTAGCAGACCTCATCAGAATTAACATTCTCCACAAACATAAGACAGCAGCTATCTAATCGTCACACCAGTCATCCTAAAAATGGCAAATGATCAAAAAGATTCGAATATGGCTTTGTTTGATCAACTCATAGCGTCTCAAAGAACCACGGGTGAGCTCATTGAAAGCCTAATTCGCAACGTCAAAAAGGACTCAGCTTCCAGAGAGACAGTCCAGTACTATGAGGAACGACTCAGGAGATTAGATACGGCATGGTCTAATTTCGAAACCACCGACAGCAAGATACGGTGTCTCGAAAACACTCTTACAGACCACAAATACTTCACCGAGAAGTATTACGAAAAAATATCGGAACTTACTTTTAAATACCGAGATAATTTTGAAGCAGCCATGATGGAACCCCCGAATGGGCCGGCAGTGGAAACAAATCAACACCATGCTGCCAATAAGATCACTGCTCCTAGCAGGACAATATTGAATACCAGCGACACAACAGCCCCCCTCTCCTCGATCAATTCTATAATGAGAAGACAAAATGTGATGATAGAATCACTGAAACGATTGCTCATCATGGATCCAACAGCAACAAATATGACTCTAAAGGCAAAGCTGTGGGAACAAATCCAAAATTTACATTTCTGAATTTGGGAAAATAATCCTGATCCACTTAGAGAAGGATATGACATGAATTCGTACACAAATCTGGAAAAATTAATCATCGAAAACTTTAAGATGTCATCAAATATTGCTCCAGAACGAAGAACCCAATATGAGCAAAACAGCGTGCTACCACTGCCCAAAGTAACTATCCCACAATTCAATGGGAATTATGTCACATGGAGAACATTTTTTGATCTATTTTCTCAACTCGTCGATAAGCAGCAGATTCCCACGGTACAAAAAATGTGGTACCTCAAATCTAATGTTGGAGGAGAAGCAGGGAACCTGATAAGTCACCTTTCCGCTACAGCTGACAATTACGAAACAGCATGGAAAATGTTACAAGAGCGCTACAATAATAAGCAAGTTCTTGTCACAACATTAATTCAACAACTGCTTGATCAACCATCAGCCGGGTCATCAGCAGCAACCATCAAACAGCTGCATGATGTCACACAGGAATGCTTACATGCATTACAAAATATTGGCGTCGACACAACCTCTTGGGACCCGATTTTGCTACATTTATTAGTTAAAAAATTGGATCGTGGAATACATGTTCTTTACGAGCGATCAATAACAAATCCAAAAGAACTTCCTAAGATCACACATTTTTTGGCATTTCTGGAAACACATTTTCAATCAATGGAAGCTATGGGTCAGAAGGAAAAATCATCTTCAAAGGCATGTGCCTCTGCTACTTCATTCAACCAAAATAAAGAGACATGCAAACTTTGCAAAAAGGACATTCATCCACTATTTCGGTGTCAAGGGTTTCAACAACTAACACCACACGATCGACTGAAATTCATACAAAAACATAAATTATGCGTCAATTGTTTAAAATCAGGCCATTCCACAAAAATTTGTACATCCAGGTCATGTACAAAATGCAATAAGAAACACAATTCGATGCTACACCTTGAATCAACAAAATTTTTATCAAGGCAAGAATCATCTAACGAAAACAAAACATCATCGGCTGCCACAGCACTATTTACAAGAGATTAGCCAGACACCACCTCTTTGAGCACTTGTTTACCAGAAGAATCAGAAAGCACTTCATTAGCTGCTGCCAATAAGCAATCATCAAATTCATATGTTCTACTTAGCACAGCATTAGTTAGGGTTAAGAGCGAACATGCAGAAGTTGAGTGCCGAGCTTTGCTAGACTCAGGATCTCAAGTAAATTTCGTCACTGAGCGCCTAGTAAAACGTCTTGGCATATCAATGCAGCCATCATCAGTAAACATCAGCGGAATTGGCGCAACAAACACCAGAATTCAACATCGGATAAATGTGGCATTACAATCTCGAATTAATGGTTTTTCAACTACACTCGAAGCACTTGTATTACCTCGCATCCTTGCGCCGCAACCATCACAATTCATCAACACAGATGACTGGTCACTACCCAAAAATCTAGTACTAGCTGATCCAACCTTTAACCGTCCCGACAAAATCGACATACTATTGGGGGCCGAACACTATCATCAACTGCTATCGATTGGACAAATTAAGTTATTTGAACAATTACCACTACTTCAAAACACAGAATTCGGGTGGGTTGTTTCAGGTAAAATTCAAAAAGAACACCGCTCAAAGGTAGCATGTGGAGTATGCACCACCTATGAAAGTCTCGAGCTCTCCATAGCTCGCCTATGGGAGTTAGATGAAATTAAAACAAATGACAAACCGCTCTCCATGTTAGAAAGAAAATGTGAAGAACACTTCATGCAAAATACCTTCAAAAACCACGAAAATCGATTCGTAGTAAAGATACCATTTCATCAAAGCCCTGATGCTTTAGGCGATTCACATGGAATTGCTCTTAACAGATTTCTTTCGCTTGAGCGTCGACTGCAGAAAACTCCTGAAATAAGAAGTGAATACATAAAGTTTATGGATAAATATGAGGCACTGGGGCACATGACGAAGATATCATCAGATGCAATCCTATCACCTAACTATTTCATTCCACATCACTGCGTGTTAAGGCCTGAGAGTTCCACCACAAAACTGCGAGTAGTGTTCGATGCATCTGCCAAAACAACGTCAGGACATTCACTAAACGACCTCATGTACACAGGTCCGACAGTGCAAAGCGAACTATTCTCTATACTGCTAAGATTTCGATTTCCAAGATTTGTGTTCACCACTGATGTAGAAAAAATGTATAGACAAGTCCTAATTTCCCCCGAAGATCGCAAATTTCAACTCATCATTTGGAGAAAAGATGCCAAAAAACCCATAACGTATTGCCAGCTCAACACAGTTACATATGGGACAAGAGCTGCACCCTATTTAGCAACAAGGTGTCTACAGCAACTGGCGAAAGAGAACACTGTTCGTTACCCGCAGGCCTCGAAATTTCTTCAAGAGAATTTCTATGTGGACGATGGCCTGGGTGGCGCAGACAGCTTAGTAGCTACAATACAATTACAAGAACAGCTAACCCTGATCATGAAAGAAAGTGGTTTCAACTTACGAAAATGGTGTGCAAATCATCCACAACTGCTCAGAAATATTCCACAAGGAGATCTAGAAGTAAATTTAGATTTTGAAAACACAAAAGCTGACTCAATTAAAACATTAGGACTCACATGGCTGCCAAAGGATGATAAACTCTGCGTTAAGGTTAACGTCGAAGCGGTCAAAAGGATTACAAAACGCAGCGTCACGTCAGATCTTGCCAAACTTTTCGACCCATTAGGAATCCTGTCTCCAATTGTTGTAGCAGCCAAAATTCTCATTCAGAGTTTGTGGGAACTAAAATTGGACTGGGATCAATCTTTGCCGGAAGAGCTGCACACAAAATGGCTCACATTCCGCTCAGACCTGAACGCATTAAAAACACTGCAAATTTCAAGGCACATTTTTAAAGGAGAAGTCCCAGAAGCCACTCAATTACACATCTTTACTGACGCATCGGAGAAAGCATATGGAGCAGCAGCATATATTCGATCAGTATGTAAAAACGGCACGATCATAACACGATTGTTATGTGCCAAATCTCGAGTAGCACCACTCAAAAAACAAACAATACCACGACTGGAGCTGTGTGCAGCAGTGCTCGGAGCGCAGTTAGCAGCCAAAATCACAGCTGATCTTCAATTTACAAGTCCAATATGGTTTTGGACTGATTCAGAAATAGTATTATCATGGATACACTCATCCTCAGCATTATTTAATACCTTTGTGGCAAATCGAATATCAGTCATCCAAGAAACGACACGAGCTGAACAATGGCGTCACGTCAGCTCAAAATATAATCCAGCAGACATTTTATCTCGGGGAATGTCACCAATGGCATTGAAGGAATGTACCTTATGGTTCTGTGGACCACTATTCCTACATGGCAAAGAAACAGGTTGGCCCCCAAGCTTCAATCCAAGTTCTTCTATCAACAACAATATAGAGAGAAAACGAAAGGCACCCGAATCACTTGTCGCAACAGTAGCTGAGCCTGATTTTATATATAAAATCAAACACAAGAATTCTTTCCATCGCCTACAGCTAATTGTAGGATACGTGTTGCGCTTCATAAACCATACCAGGGGTAAAAGAGAGCATCGAGAGGCTCAAATGTCTTTAACGACGACGGAATTGGATTTATCACTAGTTCCAATCATCAAACAAATGCAAACGTCAGAATTTAAAGATGAAATTCAGCAGCTGAAGAGATACAATGAATTACGAGGAGCATGCAGTTTAAGCAATCTTTCACCATTTTTAGACAAAGATGGCCTAATTCGTGTTGGCGGTCGACTAGACGCTTCATCATTGGCATATGACTCAAAACATCAGTTGCTTATCCCGTACAATGATCCCATTTCAAAAATAATATTTGAAATGATTCACAAAAGCAATAAACATTGTGGTGCACAAACTTTACTTGGAATTATACGACAACGGTATTGGCCAATAAAAGGAAAAATTATGGCTCGAGCCACAATTCATCGTTGCACAGTATGCAGCAGAGCCAAACCAGTGCTATTCAACCAAGTAATGGGAAATTTGCCTTCTACATGAGTGACACCAGCAAGACCATTCATAAACTCTGGAGTCGACTATTGTGGTCCAATAACAGTACACTACAAACTGCGTGGAAAAAGGCCGCACAAGGCTTACATTGCAGTATTTTGTTGTTTTGCTACGAAGGCGGTGCATTTGGAGCTTGTGAGTGATCTCACCACCGACGCATTTATTGGTGCTCTTAAAAGATTCATCGGCCGCCGTGGGCACTGCCAAAATTTATATTGTGATAATGCGACAAACTTTGTCGGAGCTAAAAATCAATTGCCTGAACTATCAACGGTAATTTACTCGTCCGACGCTCAAACAGCAATCACAAATGCATGCAACAAAAAGGGTATACAATTTAAATTCATACCCCCAAGAGCGCCACACTTTGGGGGCCTATGGGAAGCCGCAGTTAAATCCGCAAAGCATCTTCTTTTCAGAAGGTTAGGAAATGCATCTTTGACATACGAGGAATTAGAAACACTGGTAATTGAAATTGAGGCAATACTGAACTCCCGACCAATTTCATCCATGTCAAATGATCCTAACGACATAGCCGCCCTCACTCCAGGACATTTTCTAATCGGAGAACCATTGACAGCCCAAATTGATGCACAGGCTAAACCCATAAACTCTAGCTTGGCAACCAGATGGAAGTTAGTTTCTCATCTGAAACATGAATTTTGGAACAGGTGGTCGAGGGACTACCTCAACGAACTACAATACCGGAATAAATGGCAAGAGCGGTCGAAAAACCTTAAAGAAGGTGATATTGTTATCGTCAAGGAAGATAACGTTCCAGTCATGAAATGGCCTTTAGGACGAGTAATAAAAACCTATAAGGGAATCGACGAAACAGTTAGAGTTGCAGATATTAAAACGGCTTCAGGCGAATTTAAGCGAGCAATTCGATATCTGGCACCACTTCCTAGAGTTAAAGACGACGATGAAGAATGGCAGCAAAAACCAAATCAACAGGCTACAACATTAATCGACAATTGCAAACTGCAGCCCTCTGAACCACCATCACCATCTGATGAAATTCCAAAAAATAAAAAACGACGGCTATTAACTCTTCCCAGCATGCCCATCTTACTAATAGCATTGCTCGCTCTTCCACTCATTTTTGCAGGAAAGGTGGAAATAACAGAATTCAAATCAAACATGGGCTTACACTTCGAAGGAATTGGCAACACGCGAATATCACGATCTGAATGGAATACTATAAGCTACTATGGATTAACACCATATTGGCGAGAAATGGCTGCATTCACTAATAGAACTACAGCTCTGCAACATTTATGCAAACTCATGAATCAAAAGGCAATTTGCTTAAACGCACTGCAAACTATTGAATTCGGCCTAGCTGACTTGAAAGCTGAAAATATTCTCCTGAACGGCAAGAGAACTAAACGTGGCGCAGTAAACTTTGTCGGCAATTCAAACTATGCAGATCAAATGTCGAACACCATCAACTCATACAAAGATTGACCTAGAATCCAGAGAAGTGGATTACAAACTTTACATCTATAAACACATACTCACTGTTTATCTACATTCATTATTTTAAGGGTTCTGGTCTACTCAAAATAAATCCAGATTGCATGCTCAAGCACATTTGTTATCCAAGATCATAAAACATATTCATCTTCGTCCCAATCATCATACACAGCCATTGCAAACATAAGCAACATCATGTATCCAATTGAAAGGCAATCATTTGGTGAAAATTTCAACATTAAACACTATTCTGATCAACTTCAAAATATATCTGATATTCAGCGTAAACTACACCAACGAGTATTGAATGAATTGCCATTACAAATAAAGCACATCAATTACCATCATACAACGATTGCCTATGCTGCCCTGAGTTTAGCAATTGGGACCATCATTCTAATTATATATAAACGCACACAATGTCGAAAGATAAAAATAAATCATCAACCTCCATGTCCAGCAGTTCGCCAGCACGTGACACCGGCGGATTTTGTAGTGACTGTGACGTAGATTGACCTAGAAGCCAGAGAAGTGGATTACAAACTTTACAGTTATGAACACATACTCACTTTTTATCTACACTCATTATTGTTCAACTATTCAACTTTTTTTTTTTTGTAAATGTCGCTCGTCCACCAACCACTAATATCAAACTAAATAAATGGAATTATTCAAAAATAAATTTGCCTCAGAAAATGTCAATTCGGCTTTTATAAACAATCAATATGCAAGAGAAAAAGAATACATTCATATTTAAAAAAAAATAAAAAAAAAAACAATAAAATTCATAAACAAACTGTAGCAACTAACATCTATCATGTCAGCACATTTTTCTTTTTGTGAGCGTAGCTCACGCCGGGGTGTGTTAATGACAGGCTGTTTTGCCTGATTAACTTGTTTTTTTTTTTTTTTTTTTTGTTATTGTTTATTATCCAGGTAATATACCAGGATAATGTAAAATTGTTTATTTGTTAATAACAGGCTGTTTTGCCTGATTAACTTGTTATTTGATTATTATCAAGGTGATGCACCAAGATTATGTAAAAGTTTAACGCAAGCACTTGAAACTTGGTTAGCCGGTGAAAAGAAGAAATTAACACGACAATGGTTATGATAATTCTTATTTTATTATTGATTTAGTTGGTGCTTAAATACTAAATTATTGCTGATTTACATTATTTGTTTATTTTTAACAATTGGTTCTTAACTACTAAATTGTTGCTGATTTATATTATTTGTTTATTTTTAACAATGGGCAATGACTTAACTAATGACGTAAACAAATTATTTTTATTATTTGTTTATTTTTAACAATGACTTAAACAATGACGTATATGCTTGCACATGGAATTTAAATGCAGCAATTAAATGCTGTCGTTTTGTATTTTATGTATGAATGTGTACATGTATATCCAAAAGAAATAATTTGTGAGTTTGAACAATGAGCTTTTTGATATTTTCACTACAGCTGTGGATGATTTGCATAGGTGCACTTCAAAAGTACAACAAATCAAAGTTGTAATGTCAATGGTAAAATACGCCCATGGATTATACTAATAATTTAAACGAATTCAAAATGCTTCACTTGAATGCTAATGGCATTTCAAACTTTTCTAAATTAAAACAATTTGAGATACTAATTGAACGAGAAAATATTAAAATAGCGTCTTTGAATGAAACATTTTTTTCAGAAAATCATAGACCCTATTTTAAAAATTATTATTTATATAGAAGTGACAGAACAGATGCAAGAGGAGGAGGAGTAGCTCTGTTAATTCATAAATCTGTCGCTCATAAAAACCTCTTTATATCAAACACATCATCAATCGAAAACATCTCAATTGAAGTTATTATAAATAATAGACCTATTGTTGTATCTTCGTTATATTCACCAAGATATACTCATAACTTCTGTGCTGACACCTAACCTTCCACCTAACACCTTCCACCAAAGAATATATAGTTTTTGGTGACCTAAATGCCAAACATTGTTCTTGGAATTGCCGTTCAAATAATACTGCAGGAATTGCACTCAACAACCTACAGCAATCGAGCAATTTTTTCATTCACTATCCCAATAGTCCAACCCTATTCCCCCATCAACACAATCGCGAAGCATCCACAGTCGATATTATTTTAAGCAATACCGCTTTAAATATAGACGTAAAGACAATGGATTACGAAATACCATCAGACCATCGCCCCATTATGTGTACACTTAAAAGATCAGTGGCCTCGCAGGTTGACCTCAACTATTATGATTATAGTGCAGACAACTGGAACATTTATATGAATTTTTTAGAAAATAAAATCACGTTAAATTCGGATATATACAATACCAAGGTAGGAAATACAAAAATTTATAAATGTAGTTTTCAAAGCAAGGGATGCGTCTACACCTAAAATAACCCAACAAAATAATTACACATTACCAGAAAGTACTGTGAAATATATTAAACTAAGAAGAAGCTTTAAAAAGAAATGTCAACGATCTTCAAATATAACCGAGCAAACTTTTTATAATCAATGTACTAAGTTTCTAACTAACATGATTGATAAAAGTATTAATTCGGAACGCAATAAGAAATGGTGTCAATTATTATCCAATTTAAAACCAGGTGATAAATCATTTTGGAGAATAAGCAGGAACTTGCGAGGAAAAGGAAAAAATCAAATCTCTCACCTTGAGGTTGGAAATACAAGGATAACATCTGATAAGGACAAGGCTGAAGTCCTGGCAAATACATTTGTCAAAGCAAATAACCTCACTTCGAATTACAACCACTCAGCGGATATAGTAATAAATACAACAGTAAATAATTTTCTTCTAGGACATCTCTAGAAGAAGTAATGAATATTGTCTTATTAATAAAACCCTCAAAATCTCCTGGTTTTGACAATGTTTCCAACCTGCTCTTAAAGAAACTACCACTCAAAGCTCTAAAACTACTGGTTATAATATTTAACAGCTGCATCAAACTCAACTATTTCCCAAACCATTTCAAAAATGCTAAGGTTATAGCCATAAACAAACCTAGTAAGCCAAAAAATAACCCAAATAGCTATAGACCTATTAGTTTATTAAGCAAAATTGTTCAATAAAAATAAAATAAAAACTATTTAATATCTTTAGATCCTATATATTATTTGTTGCAATATCTATATGTAAAGATAAGATCTCATATGTGAATATCAAATTTGTTAAAATATGTAAATAAAGGATTAATATATAATTGAAATTGAAATGTGGCAGTTGGCAGCGTCACTCCAAATAGGACACGCGTATGTTAATATTGGCCTTATAACACTTTTGAAGAGTAGGTTTTTGTTTTTGGGGTTTAGAAATGACCTTCTAGTTAGCAGTGGCCATAATGCTTTAAATGAATTTATAGCTTTTTGGCATGTAGCCATAATATGTTGTTTAAAAGTAAGCTTTTTGTCCAAGACAACTCCGAGATATTTGACATGATTAAGTACATTTATGGTATTATTTCCAATAAGAAGATGACGTCTTGGCAGTCTTTTGGGAGATTTGTTGAATGGAAAAATTATTGCTTGGGTTTTAATTTTGATTTTCCATTTGTGAAAATATTTACTGCATTTTACAAGTCCCTTTTCCATTTTCTTCAGGAGTGCACTTGTAAGTTTGTTTGAAGAAATTAACGCAGTATCATCTGCGTAGTAAGCAACTTTCTTATATTTCGGGACTTTGAAATCAGATGTATATATCGAGTAAAGCAATGGCGACAAGACTGATCCTTGAGGTAACCCTGTGGTAATGGTTTTTGGAGATGATGTTTCATTATTAATCGCAACTTTAAAGTTTCTGCCGTGAATGAAATCTGAAATAAGTTTGCATAAATATTTTGGTATATTTGCATCAAGAAGTTTACCTAAATACTAGGCCACTATGCCAAACGGTGTCAAACGCTTTTTCAATATCTAACAATATTACACCCGTTGAACGTTTATTGTTTTTATTGGTGATTATTTGATTTTTAATTCTGTTTATTTGGTGAGTAGTGCTATGTCCTTTTTTAAATCCAAATTGTTCTTTAGCAGCAATAGAATTGGTCGTTACAAATTCACTAAGACGAGAATGTAGAATTTTTTCAAATATTTTACCAAAGTTACTTAATAGACTAATAGGTCTATAGCTATTTGGGTTATTTTTTGGCTTGCTAGGTTTGTTGACAGCTATAACCTTAGCATTTTTGAAATGGTTTGGGAAATAGTTAAGTTTGATGCAGCTGTTAAATATTATAACCAGTAATTTTAGAGCTTTGAGTGGTAGTTTCTTTAAGAGCAGGTTGGGAACATTGTCAAAACCAGGGGATTTTGAGGGTTTTATTGATGAGACAATATTCATTACCTCTTCAAGAGATGTATAAATTGCAGATTCAGAATTGGGGTTTTCCTTCTTAAAATTATTTACTGTTGTATTTATTAGTGTATCTGCCGAGTGGTTATAGTTCGAAGTGAGGTTATTTGCTTGGACAAATGTATTTGCCAGGACTTCAGCCTTGTCCTTATCAGATGTTATTTTTGTATTTCCAACTTTAAAGTGAGCGACTTGATTTTTTCCTTTTCCTCGCAAGTTCCTGCTTATTTTCCAAAATGATTTATCACCTGGTTCTAAATTGGATAATAATTGAGACCATTTCTTATTGCGCTCCGAATTAATACTTTTATCAATCATGTTGCTTAGAAACTTAGTACATTGATTATAAAAAGTTTGCTCGGCTATATTTGAAGATCGTTGGCTTTTTCTTTTAAAGCTTCTTCTTAGTTTTATATATTTCACAGTACTTTCTGGTAATGTGTAATTATTTTGTTGAGTTATTTTAGGTGTAGACACATCCCTTGCTTCGAAAACTACATTTATAAATTTTTGGATTTCCTGATCAATTACTGCCTTGGTATTGTATATTTCGGAAAATAATCTAATTTTATTGTCTAAAAAATTCATATAAATGTTCCAGTTGGTTGCACTATAATCATAATAATTGAGGTCAGCCTGCAAGGCCATTGATCTTTTAAGAGTACATATAATGGGGCGATGGTCCGATGGTATTTCGTAATTCATTGATTTTACGTCTATATTTAAAGTGGAGTTGCTTAAAATAGTATCGACTGTGGATGCTTCGCGATTTTGTTGATGGGGGAATAGGGTTGGACTATTAGGATACTGTATGAAAAAATTGCTTGATTGCTGTATATTGTTCAGTGTGATTCCTGCCGTATTATTTGAACGGCAATTCCAAGAACAATGTTTGGCATTTAGGTCACCAAAAACTATATATTCTTTGGTGGAAGGTGTTATGGGTATATCTTGGTGAATATAACGATGATACAACAATAGGTCTATTATTTATAAGAACTTCAATTGAGATGTTTTCGATTGATGAGGTGTTTGATATAAAGAGGTTTTTATTAACGACAGATTTATGAATTAACAGAGCTACTCCTCCTCCTCTAGCATCTGTTCTGTCACTTCTATATACATAATAATTTTTAAAATATGGTCTATGATTTTCTGAAAAAAATGTTTCATTCAAAGACGCTATTTTAATATTTTCTCGTTCAATTAGTATCTCAAATTGTTTTAATTTAGAAAAGTTTGAAATGCCATTAGCATTCAAGTGAAGCATTTTGAATTCGTTTAAATTATTAGTATGATCCATGGGCGTATTTTACCATTGACATTACAACTTTGATTTGTTGTACTTTTGAAGTGCACCTATGCAAATCATCCATAGCTGTAGTGAAAATATCAAAAAGCTCATCAATGCTAAATAAATCGTTGTTTGTTTTTAGCTGGTTAGCATATGTAGCTTTGCTGTTATTATTAATGTTATTGTTACAATTTGTGTTGTTGTTACTTAAATTTGGGAAATCAACCTTTGATTGAAATGAAAAATTTTGTTGTTGCCTGCTGTTGTTATGACTTTTGGTAGTTACTCTTGTTCTAGTTTCCAAATAGAGAGAACGTAACGGACAGTTGATGTCGTTGGCAGAGTGATCAGTTCTCTCTTTTCCATGTTTTTTGCAATTAAAGCATGTAAAAACAGCTGGTCTCTTTTCATTTGTGTTAAACGGACACACACTTGTATGATGTTGTTCTGCACATATCATATATGCAGCACTACGATGACAATGTTCACCGCCATGGCCATACATTAAGCAGTTCCAGCATTGAGTTGGTCTGCTCCTGGATTTTGATTTGTATTTTTTCCAAGAAATTATAATATTGGAAATTGTTCGTACATGTTTTAAGGCAGTTGGATTAAAATTTTTACGAACAAATTGAACTTTATAAACTGCATTATTGTTTGAACTGAATTTGGTGACTATTTCAGTTACGGAAGAAGGGGATAGGTTGTAGTTTTTTAACTCCTTGGAGATTTCCTCAGAGGTTATGCGGGGTAAACCGTGTAAAAAGGTTGTGTATAACCTATTTTCTTTGGAGCCATAATAATGAAACTCCATCTTATTCTCTTTAAGTATTTGTTTGTAGCATTCGTACATTTTATTACTTGGAGCGAAAATTTTGGTACCAATTGAAGTACGTTTGAAAATACAGTCCTTACCAAGCAGCCTTTGTATTTCAGTAAATGAAGCGTTAGCTTCTACAACAATGGGTGGAGGTTTGTGTTCCTTAACATCGTTAATATATGATACTGGAGTTACGTCCATATCATTGAGGCCAGCAAGCAGGCTAAATTTGTTGCTTGAAGCTGACGCCATGTTCGGGTTCACAAAACCCGGAGGAAGTTTTGTCATCTTATTCACAAGCTTTCTTTTTGATGAAGATTTGGCCCCTCGGGCCATCGCAAAATTTTTATTCCTGTTTTAAAGCTGGATTGTCTACCACGTGAGTTCAAATGAGATCAAGAATAGGCAATTGCAAAAACAAAAATAAACACTTGTTTTTAATTTTAAATAGTTGTACTCTAAGCGCTTTGATTTTTTACACAACCGTTCGTAAAGAGAGTTAGATTCGAACTCACCAACTGCCACATAAAACACTTACAAATTATACAAAACAAATGTCTTAAAATTATAAATAAAAAGCCCTGGAGGTATCCTACAAATGTCCTTCACGAAGAAACAGGTTATGAAAACATTGTCGATTTCATAACAAGGATTAACAATAATTACTTGTTTGTTAGATTTAGTCTTTTTTCAGACATATTGCAATTACTGCAAATTATAATTTTGTTTAAATGGTGCGTGGTAAAGAAGAAGAAAGCATATATTTCAAAAATTCATAACTGCACTGTATTCTTAATCGGGCCGGTTTCTGGCATTTCAGCCTTCTTTGCCAAAATTGAAAATTCCTCTTACCCACTGATAAGAGAATGTAGAGAAATAACGTAAAATTAAAAAGAAATCACCAAATTGAAAATTATATGCTTATAGAGGTCTATTATTTCTAATAAACCTTCTATAAGCATATAAATATTTTCAGATAGTATTTGAATTTATTAAATCATATAAAGGTATTTTCTCTCCCATTTTCCTTTAAAAATCATTAAAAAATAAAATAAAATCTATTTAATGTCTTTAGATCCTATATATTATTTGTTGCAATATCTATGTAAAGATAAGATCTCATATGTAAATATCAAATTTGTTAAAATATGTAAATAAAGGAAGAATATATAATTGAAAAAAAAAATTGTAATATTTATAACATGATACAAGTATTCATAGTTCTTGTGTAAATAAACTTGGTTGAGACATATTTTGTATTTCCTAAATCAATTATATTATTTGCTAGTATGAGTTGGATTATTGATAATAATATCACTATCTTTCCTGACATATCTACTTCTAATATTGTCCTTGTGTATAATTAATTTCCTAGATGTAGTAATTGTTTCACCGTTGTCTGTCTCAACAAAATGTTTAGCAAATTTAGCCTCATTTTGTTTCTTCTATGAGTCTTGGAGTAAACGATGTCTCCTTTCCTATATTGAATGAATTTGCGGTCCTTATTGTGATAGGCCAAAGTTTTTGTTTGAGTGTTTTTAATTAAATCGTGTATATGTTGATACCCCTGTTGATTAAAGAACACGTCCACCATTAAAGCTTGCTTCGTTGTCGGTAACGATGAATTTAGCGTTCGGGTAAGTGAGAGAGAGAATTTCGTCAATATTTTTGTACATGTCTCTCTTTGTTGGAATGTGTCGTATATGACAAAATTTAGAGAACTTGTCTAAACTGGTTATAAACATTTGTCCACTGAAGTAAAATATATCCATGTGTATATTCTCACCAGGTTTTGTGGGTATTGGTGCTTCACCAATAGGAATTTTATTAGGTTGTCCGTCATATTTGTGAGTTAGACATGACTCACAGTTATCATTAAGTTCGTGGCAGTGTTTTTTTAAGTTAGGCCAAAAATAATCTCTTTCTTATTCTAGGATATTATTTCGTACGTTTCTATGAGCTCTCTTATGAATTTGTTTAACTAGCTGTTTCTGTCTTTCTTCGTCTAATATATCTTCAACTAATTTGTTTGCTTCTACAAATTTTATTGTAGGGAAGGTTTCCTTCAATAGATCCCCAATATTAAACATTGTCTCTGCATCGACGAGTAATGCATTAATTAATTTTGGTTTCAGTATTAATTTCATGTTACTTGCCAAATTTTCCTTGGTCGTGAATTTAATATGGTGGCGTTTGAATTTGAAAATATTCTTTGATTCCAAGGAATCTTCATTGGTGGGAGTTACAATTATTTGATTTTTAAAATGATTCAAGGGTTTAGGACTCCTTTGTATTTTTTCAATCGGTGAACTCTGATATGAATGCTGAGATTCATTCGTACTTGAATTTATTTGTTGTCTTGATGATGCGTCAGCAACTACATTTTGGTGTCCAGGTTTGTATGATATTTTTGCACCATATTCCTCAATAAAATTTTTCCATCGTTTCAATTTTGTATTAGGATTCTTATCGGATATAGAAAATATTAATAATTGATGGTCTGTATAAATTGTCAAATCTGCTATTCCATATAAATAATTTATTAATTCTTGTAAAGACCAGACTATGGCCAAAAGTTCTTTTTCATTTGTTGAATAATTTTGTTCAGTCTTGTTTAGAGTTCTTGAGATAAATGAAATGGGTCTTCGTTTTTGTGCAAGTACAGCGCCTATAGCAAAATTGCTTGCATCTGTACTTAATTCAAAAGGTTCTTTAAAATCGGGTTGGAATAATTGTACTTGAGCTTCAAGTTCATCCTTGATTTTATTCATTGCTTCTAGAGCAGGTTGGTCTAATTTTATATTTACTTCTGCACTCTGATTTTTAGATATGCTTCCATTTTCTCCTTTCAAAATGTTGTTAATTTTTTCAATTAAATATTCTTCCTTTATTTACATATTTTAACAAATTTTGATATTTACATATGAGATCTTATCTTAACATAGATATTGCAACAAATAATATATAGGATCTAAAGACATTAAATAGTTATTTTATTTTTTAATGATTTTTAAAGGAAAATGGGAGGGAAAAAACCTTTATATGATTTAATAAATTCAAATACTATCTGAAAATATTTATATGCTTATAGAAGGTTTATTAGAAATAACAGACCTCTATAAGCATATAATTTTCAATTTGGTGAATTCTTTTTAATATTACGTTACTTCTCTACATTCTCTTATCAGTGGGTAAGAGGAATTTTCAATTTTGGCAAAATAATTGTTGTTAATCCTTGTTATGAAATCGATAATTTTTTCATAACCTGTTTCTTCATGAAGGAGATTTGTAGGATACCTCCAGGGCTTTTTATTTATCATTTTAAGACATTTGTTTTGTATAATTTGTAAGCGTTTTAGGTGGCAGTTGGCAGCGTCACTCCAAATAGGACACGCGTATGTTAATATCGGCCTTATAACACTTTTGAAGAGTAGATTTTTGTTTTTGGGGTTTAGAAATGACCTTCTATTTAGTAGTGGCCATAATGCTTTAAATGATTTTATAGCTTTTTGGCACGTAGCCATAATATGTTGTTTAAATGTAAGCTTTTTGTCCAAGACAACTCCGAGATATTTGACCTCGTTAAGTACATTTATGGTATTATTTCCAATAAAAAGATGACGTCTTGGCAGTCTTTTGGGAGATTTGTTGAATGGAAAAATTATTGCTTGGGTCTTGTTTGGATTAATTTTGATTTTCCATTTGTGAAAATATTTACTGCAATTTACAAGTCCCTTTTCCATTTTCTTCAGGAGTGCGCTTGTAAGTTTGTTTGAAGAAATTAACGCAGTATCATCTGCGTAATAAGCAATTTTCATATATTTCGGGACTTTAAAATCGGATGTATATATCGAGTAAAGCAATGGCGACAAGACAGATCCTTGAGGTAACCCTGTGGTAATGGTTTTTGGAGATGATGTTTCATTATTAATCGCAACTTTAAAGTTTCTGCCGTGAATGAAATCTGAAATAAGTTTGCATAAATATTTTGGTATATTTGCATCAAGAAGTTTAAATAAGAGGCCATTATGCCAAACGGTGTCAAACGCTTTTTCAATATCTAACAATATTAGACCCGTTGAACGTTTATTGTTTTTATTTGTGGTTATTTGATTTTTAATTCTGTTTATTTGGTGCGTAGTGCTATGCCCTTTTTTAAATCCAAATTGTTCTTTGGCAACAATAGAATTGGTCGTTACAAATTCACTAAGACGAGAATGTAGTATTTTTTCAAATATTTTACCTAAGTTACTTAATAGACTAATAGGTCTGTAGCTGTTTGGGTTATTTTTTGGCTTACTAGGTTTGTTTATGGCTATAACCTTAGCATTTTTGAAATGGTTTGGGAAATAGTTGAGTTTGATGCAGCTGTTAAATATTATAACCAGTAATTTTAGAGCTTTGAGTGGTAGTTTCTTTAAGAGCAGGTTGGGAACATTGTCAAAACCAGGAGATTTTGAGGGTTTTATTGATGAGACAATATTCATTACTTCTTCAAGAGATGTATAAATTGCAGATTCAGAACTGGGATTTTCCTTCTTAAAATTATTTACTGTTGTATTTATTAGTGTATCTGCCGAGTGGTTATAGTTCGAAGTGAGGTTATTTGCTTGGACAAATGTATTTGCCAGGACTTCAGCCTTGTCCTTATCAGATGTTATTTTTTTATTTCCAACTTTAAAGTGAGCGATTTGATTTTTTCCTTTTCCTCGCAAGTTCCTGCTTATTTTCCAAAATGATTTATCACCTGGTTTTAAATTGGATAATAATTGAGACCATTTCTTATTGCGCTCCGAATTAATACTTTTATCGATCATGTTACTTAGAAACTTAGTACATTGATTATAAAAAGTTTGCTCGGCTATATTTGAAGATCGTTGGCTTTTTCTTTTAAAGCTTCTTCTTAGTTTAATATATATTACAGTACTTTCTGGTAATGTGTAATTATTTTGTTGAGTTATTTTAGGTGTGGACACATCCCTTGCTTCGAAAACTACATTTATAAATTTTTGGATTTCCTGATCAATAACTACCTTGGTATTGTATATATCCGAATATAACGTGATTTTATTGTCTAAAAAATTCATAAAAATGTTCCAGTTGGTTGCACTATAATCATAATAATTGAGGTCAACCTGCAAGGCCGTTGATCTTTTAAGTGTACATATAATAGGGCGATGGTCTGATGGTATTTCGTAATCCATTGTTTTTACGTCTATATCTAAAGCTGAATTGCTTAAAATAATATCGACTGTGGATGCTTCGCGATTGTGTTGATGGGGGAATAGGGTTGGTCTATTAGGGTAGTGAATGAAAAAATTGCTCGATTGCTGTAGGTTGTTGAGTGCAATTCCTGCAGTATTATTTGAACGGCAATTCCAAGAACAATGTTTGGCATTTAGGTCACCAAAAACTATATATTCTTTGGTGGAAGGTGTTAGGTGGAAGGTTAGGTGTCAGCACAGAAGTTATGAGTATATCTTGGTGAATATAACGAAGATACAACAATAGGTCTATTATTTATAATAACTTCAATTGAGATGTTTTCGATTGATGATGTGTTTGATATAAAGAGGTTTTTATGAGCGACAGATTTATGAATTAACAGAGCTACTCCTCCTCCTCTTGCATCTGTTCTGTCACTTCTATATAAATAATAATTTTTAAAATAGGGTCTATGATTTTCTGAAAAAAATGTTTCATTCAAAGACGCTATTTTAATATTTTCTCGTTCAATTAGTATCTCAAATTGTTTTAATTTAGAAAAGTTTGAAATGCCATTAGCATTCAAGTGAAGCATTTTGAATTCGTTTAAATTATTAGTATAATCCATGGGCGTATTTTACCATTGACATTACAACTTTGATTTGTTGTACTTTTGAAGTGCACCTATGCAAATCATCCATAGCTGTAGTGAAAATATCAAAAAGCTCATCAATGCTAAATAAATCGTTGTTTGTTTTCAGCTGGTTAGCATATGTAGCTTTGCTGTTATTATTGATGTTATTGTTACAATTTGTGTTGTTGTTTCTTAAATTAGGGAAATCTCCCACATTAAATTGAAATGAGTTATTTTGTTGTTGTCTGCTTTTATTCGGACTTTTAGAAGTAACTCTTGTTCTAGTTTCCAAATAGAGAGAACGTAACGGACAGTTGATATCGTTTGCAGAGTGATCAGTTCTCTCTTTTCCTTGTTTTTTGCAATTAAAGCATGTAAAAACAGCTGGTCTTTTTTCGTTTGTGTTAAACGGACACACACTTGTATGATGTTGTTCTGCACATATCATACAGGCAGCACTACGATGACAATGTTCACCGCCATGGCCATACATTAAGCAGTTCCAGCATTGAGTTGGTTTATTTCTGGATTTAGATTTGTATTTTTTCCAGGAAATTATTATATTTGAAATTGTTCTTACGTTTCTTAAGGCAGTTGGGTTAAAATATTTACGTACAAATTGAACTTTGTAAACTGCATTGTTGTTCGAACTGAATTTGGTGACTATTTCAGCTACGGAAGAAGGGGACAGGTTGTAGTTTTTTAGCTCTGCGGTGATGTCCTCAGTTTTTATGCGGGGTAAACCGTGTAAAAAAGTGGTGTATAACCTATTATCTTTGGAGCCATAAGAGTGAAACTCCAATTTACTCTCTTTAAGAATTTGCTTGTAGCATTCGAACATTTCTGTACTTGGAGCAAAAATTTTAGTACCAATTGAAGTACGTTTGAAAATACAATCTTTACCAAGTAGTTTTTGTATTTCTGTAAATGAGGCGTTAGCTTCAACAACAATAGGTGGAGGTTTGTGTTGTTTAACCTCGTTAATATTTGATACAGGAGTGACGTCCATATCATTAAGGCCAGCAAGCAGGCTAAATCTGTTGCTTGAAGTTGACGCGATGTTCGGGTTAAAACCCGGAGGAAGTTTTGTCATCTTCTTGTTGGCAAGGAGCTTTCTTTTTGATGAAGATTTGGCCCCTCGGGCCATCGCTAGATTTTTTATTCCTGTTTTAAGCTGAATTGACTACCACGTGAGTTCAAATGAGATCAAGAATAGGCAATTGCAAAAACAAAAATATACACTTGTTATTAATTTTAAATAGTTGTACTCTATGCGCTTTAATTATTTACACGACCGTTCGTAAAGAGAATTAGATTCGAACTGATTCAAAATGTTGTTAAGGGTTTAACAATTGCAGCGAAATTTTTTATAAATTTCCTGTAGTAACTGGCTAAGCCTAGGAAGGATCTAAGCTCTTTCAATGTAGTTGGCTTAGGATAATCTCTAATTGTTTGAATTTTCGTAGGATCTACAGTAATTCTATTATATCTAATTACGTGACTTAAATATTCTATTTCTTCTTTAAAGAAGTGGGATTCTTCGTTTGAAATTTTTATATTTGCTTTGTGTAGTGCGTTAACTATTGCTTCGATGTGTTCAATATGTTCTTCGGGTGTGGAAGAATATATGAGTACGTCGTCAATATAAACGTATGCAAATTTACCTATAAGGCCTCAAAATATCATCTACGCATCGTTGAAAGATTGAAGGAGCATTCTTTAAACCGAATGGCATCCGAAAAAATTCATACTTAGCGCCGTTGATTGAGAAGGCTGTTTTTTCGCGGTCTTCTTTTCTTATTTGAATTTGGTGGAAGCCTGATTCTAAATCTAATGTTGTAAAGACCTTTGCTTTGCCTAAGTTTTGAATAGTCATATTCACGTCCGGAATAGGGTATCTGTCCGTAATTGTTTGTGCATTCAATTTTTGAAAATCTACAACCATCCGCCGTTTAGGTTTACCTTGGTCATCGGTACCTTTTTTTGCTACAGTCCAGATTGGACTATTGTAGGGACTTTTGCTCGGTTGGATAATTTCGTTATGCAATAGATCCTGGATTTCTTTATTTATAAATTCATTTTCAGAGTATGGGTATGGACATTGTTTTGTCCATATAGGTTCGTCAGACTTTGTTCTAATAGTTCCTTCGATTGTTGTAGTGTATGGTAGTTTCTCATTCGTGTATGAATTTTTATTCATAATCTCTTCTATTCTTTCCCTGTATTCCTCATTATTTACTGTAAAATTTATTTTATGCTATATATATATTAATTTTTTTTTTCATTAATTATTTAATTTATAATTTCTTTTTGTTTTATGGTATTTTGACAATTTTACTCATCCTTCATTTCATCAAACTTTTCTTCGCGTATTTTCCTGGCTTTACTTCTAGTTATTATCAGTGATTCATCATTAGATCTTAATCGTTTACAATAAGTTATAGGTTGATAATAACACTGCTGGATGTTAGCTTTTCTCAACTGATTAACATGAGCATGTTTTTGACTACCATTTACCTGAACTATATACCTTATGCTACTTATTTTCTTAATAATTCTCCCCGGAATCCATTTTATATAGTTTGAAAATACATTTCTTTAAATGTTCATTGACTTTAAATGTTCTGTCTTTTTGTAATTCCTGTTTTGACTTATCTGGGTGAATCATAATTTTCGGCCCTTCTATAACATCACCCTCATTCCCTTCCTTTTCTTTATCTACAAAAACATCTAGCAGAGTTCTTGGTTTATATTTAAATAACAAAAGTGTTGGTGCCATATTCGTAACAGTAGAGGGAGTATTTCTGTATTGAAGTAAAAAAATTTTCAATTTCAAATCCCACGCCAAGAATTTTGTTCTATTATCAATCATAAATATCTTCAGAGCTTGTTTAACAGTTTGCACCGCCCGTTCTGCGCTACCATTGGACTGGGGGTGGTATGAAGGTGATTTCATAACTCTTATTCCAGTTGTTTTACAAAATTTGATAAAATAGTCCGAGCTAAAAGGTGGACCGTTATCACTTACAAGTGCAGTTGGCAGTCCAAAAATCACAAAAACTTTCCTTAACTCTTCACACACCCTTTTCGCATCTGTTTTCTTCATAATTATACATTCAATCCATTTTGAATAAACGTCAAATAAAACCAGTATTGTTATATTATTGATTTTACAAAAATCTATGTGAATTCTTTCGAATGGATAACTTGTTTGCTTCCACTTTGTTAAAATAGTCTTTGGAGAATTTTATAAAGTTTGACAAGGTTCACATCTATGCACGAAATCTTCAATATCATTATCTATACGGGGCCACCATACATATGTCCGAGCTATACTTTTCATGCGAACAATGCCTACATGACTTTCGTGTAACAACTCTAAAACTTTGCTTACTAATCTCATCGGTACAACCAACCTATTTGCATAGAACAGACAACCATCTTCAATACCTAGTGAATAACGTTTGTTAAAATACGGCATCAAATCTTCATTTATATATTGTGGCCACTTCCCATTGCTAACATATTCATAGACTTTATTCAAAACTATATCTGTTTTCATTTCACGCTTTAAATCATTTATTTTTAGAGGATAGTCATTCAACCGTATACAATTAATGCTTACTTCTTCAATTTCCGTAGGATTACTTAACGGTAACCTCGAAAACCCATCTGCATGCTTCATATCTGAACCTTTTTTATAACAAATTATAAAATCATACATAGATAAAATGATCGCCCAGCGCTGCAGACGGTTTGCAGCCACTGCTGGGCCGTCTTTCTTACTTCCAAAAATAGCACGTAGTGGTTGATGATTTATGGAATTTGCTGACAGCAAACACTATAGCTAATGCTTCCTTATGGAGTTGGGAGTAGTTCTTTTCAGCTCCAGAGAGCGTACTCGATATAAACATAACTGGCCTCTCCTCGCCTTCGATTACGTGTGATAGTACTGCTCCCACTCCATATGGGCTTGCATCACAAGCTATCACTATCGGTTTTGTCGGATCATAATGAACTAAAGTGTTTATGTCAACAATTAACTTTTTACTTTTCTTAAATACTGTAGCATGGTGAGTGTTCCAATCCCAAGGTTCGTTTTTACTATTTAGTTTGTATAAGCAAGCTAATTCACTAGATAAATTTGGTATACACTTAGATAAAAATTTATCATACCCAAATATGAACTTAGCTGTGTTTTATTTTTGGGTTCGGGTGCATTTATAACGGCTTGAATTCGCTCTTGGTTCGGTGAAATACCATGCCCATTGATGTTATACCCTAAGTAGACTAATTCTTCTGCAAAAAATATGCACTTTTCCTCATTTACGCGCACATTATAGTATTTGAGTTTTTCGAGAACATTTTCTAAATTTTTCTCGCGTTCTTTAATATCTGAACCTCCTACTAAAATATCATCAAAATAGGTATGAACTTTATCTAATCCCTTTAAAATCTCGCACATTATCCCATTAAATATTTGTGGTGCCGTTTTAAGGCCAAATATCAACCTTGTATATTGAAATAATCCTATATGAGTATTTATAGTCAGTAATTCTCGTGATCTTTCTGATACTTCTACCTGCAGATCAGCTCCCATGAGATCAATTTTGCAAAACCCATTCCACCCTGCCATATTGGCAAAAATGTCATCAATTCTAGGTATGGGAATATGTTCACTGACTACAAATTTGTTTATGGTTCTTTTGCAATTTACACATAATCTAATTGAACCGTTTTCTTTATTTACTACTACTAAAGGACTTGCCCATCTACTTCGAGTTACTGGCACCAAAACACCTTCATTACACAATCTTTTTATTTCCTCTTCAACTCTTTCTCTTAATCCATACGGTACTACATTAGGTTTACAAAAAATCGGATATGCATCATCTTTTAGTACAATTTCTGCTTTAAAGTTTTTTATAACCTCGTTATTTTCTTTTTGAAAAACAACACTATACTTTTTTTTCAATTGTACTAAACTCTTATTATCTACATTATGACACGGAAATTCATATATATTAAATTTAAAGAAATTACGCCAAGTAGGATACAGAATATCTAACCAATTTCGACCAAGCAATGGAATAAATTTATCATAAGTATTTAAAATTGTTAATTCTAACTTATAATTTGTATTATCTACAACCACAAGTACTATAATTTTTCCATATGTTTCTATATAATTACCAGATATTAATTTCATTTTTCTGTTATCTCTAATAATTGCAATATTTTTAAAATAATTTTGATAATAATTCATATTAACAACAGTTTCACAAGCACCCGTATCGACGTCGAATACAATTGTGTGATTTTCCAATTTTAAACTTACTGTATGTGAATAATTACTAGAACTTCTACAATTATTTATATACCCACATTGAAAAAAATCATTATCCGAATAATCGTTATCCTCTCGCACATCTGACTCTAACATGTTGATTTGTCCTCTTTGTGTTCTCTGTTTCTTACAATTTCTTTTAATGTGCCCATATGCACCACATGCAAAGCATATAACCTGACGATGCTGTATATTTTGTTGATATTGCTGTTGTTTATTGTTGTTTCGCCGATCACCATTATAATTTGGTAGATTTCTCTCACGGCTCCCACTTCTTGTATGATATTCTCTTCTTCCCCACGTATATTTTTGATTACTTTTTACTGCATTAATGTTATTTTCCTCCGCAATATTCTTTAACATATTAACGTCATTATTTGTCATTTCTATTGCCATTGCTACCTCCGTTGCTTTATCAAATGACTTCACATTACTATCATTTAAAATGTGATTTTGTGTTTTTGTACATTTGATACTACATACAAATTGTATTAAAAGGGCCTTGTCCTCAAATGTTTTAAATTCACACTATTGTGCCGCTTGTTTTAATTCAATAATGTATTCTTGTAGAGGTTCATCATGTTTTTGCATTCTTTTAAAAAATTTAAAACACTCTGCAATAACATTTTTCTTTGGAGCAAAATGTTTTATTAAACTTTTGACTAACTCCTCGTACACAATTGATTGATCCGTCTCTACCTTGAGCGCTATTAATGACGTTAACACCTTATACAGATCAGGTCCTCCCAAACTCACCAAAAATGAAATTTTTGCACTATTGTCTGTAATTTTATTTAAAGACAGCAAATGATTAAGTCTTCTAGCAGACAACGCAAAATCTTCACCCAGTGTGAAGAACTCGATACTGCCGATAAACACATTTCTTTCAGCCATTTCAGTCTTATTTCTTAATTAACTTTATTTGAGAATTAAAGTAAGACCCAGTGAATATTACTTATATTCGGCTTCTTATTTATTTAACACGCGGTACCTTTTACCATTCGTCGCCAAATATTATATTTGAAGTAACAAGGCAGGTTGAAGGTTATATGCAGACTGCTTTATTAAAAGACAATTTAGAAGTATAAAGTATAAGAATAACTTAACCTAATAGGGTTGCCATATAATATATAAATACATTACATTTACAAATAAATTTTACAAATTATATTCCCTGACGATGTAACAAAGAATCATTTTATAATAAATTTACGCTCCTGAGGAAGTTTGAATAAAGCAAACGAAACGAAACGAGCAGAAACATGATATTAAATTGATTTTTATTTACACATAAAAGCAGATTATTGACCAAAATAGCCCGTAAGGTAACCCCTCCTTTTAAATCTAATTTATAATTGTGTCTGTTATTACTTAAGTCTATAACTGCACCTATTTCCTTTAATCTTTGCATTCCTAATATCATGTCCGAATCTAACAGTGAATCTATTTCAAAGAATGTGAACTCATAATTTAATAGGTTTATCAGGTTTTTACTTTTAACGTATGAATGCCCATGTAATGTCCTTACTTTTATAGGAGTATCTACTCTTTTCCTATAACCTATTTTACAGTTTATGTCTATATAGTTATTTGTTGCACCGCAGTCTATTAATATATTGATGGTCTTACCTGTTTCTCTATCGTGTCTTTGTAGATGATGTAGGCCATCTTTTAATCTAAAAAAGCTACTTTGTTGTCTTCATCTTCATCGTACTCAGCTCTGATTGAGTTGGTTTCATCTTCTTATTGAGTATGGTTAATTCTTTGTTGTTTATTGGGGTTGAAATTGTTGTTGGAGTAGTTGCCTTCTCTCTTGAAGGGTTGCTGTTGTCTGAAGGGATTGTTGTACCTTTGGTTGTTCCCTTGGAATTGTGTTGGTTGACGAATATTTCTGTCAGTTGTATCCACTTCCATTGGTTGTACTTGGGGTCTTCCTTGAATGTATAATGGTTCCCGATTTGGGCCATATTGTACATTTCCGTTGTTCGAATTTCTGATGGCGTGGTTTCTGTTGAAAGCGTTCATGAGTCACTGCGTGTGGTCGATGTGCTTGTGATGGTGTATCGAATTGTAAACTTATGTCGTCGTGGTAGATAGTACTCGCAATTGCATATGCGGTCTCTAAGTCTTTCGGATTTTGAGCGTAAAGAGTACCTGCTGTGTATTTTGAGTTTCTCCGCTTTGTTCCATCTCAATTTTTGATAAAATTAGATTCAAAGCTTCATTTATGCCGGAATGATACTCAGCCAAATCCTTTCTACCTTGTGTTATTTTCTTCATTTCTTTAAGCAAAACGCGCATTGGACGTTGATAGGCATATGTATAATCAAGTCTATTAATTTTTGAATAGAAATTGAATATAGTATTGTGGTTGATGAGTATATCTGCGGCTACACCTTGAATTTTTGCTCGTACTATAGCGGGTGCTGTATAGTAGGTTGGGGTGTTTTCAGACATTTTAATGTTCTCCATATGTGTCCATGCTGATGATCTCCAGGCACGATATTTCCTTATATTTCCGTCAAATACTGGGAGGATTTTAAATACTTCTAAATTTATTTGGTTTTCAGTTGTTATTCCACTTAAATATGGAGTCAACTGTACTACTGGTTCTACATTAAATGCTCGGTTATTCCTTAATTCTGCGAGAGTTCTTTGTGTCTCAGTTTGATCGGCTACAAGTGCTGCGACTTGAGCTTGCAGAGTATCTAAATCCTGGACAGACATTCTATTTCTATCTGTTCCTGGGATTATTCTTCTTGCTGCGTCAAAGATCTTTTGTCTTTTATTAATCTGGGAATCCAGTTTTTTATTTTCATTTCGATGGATTGTCGTGAATATAAAATTCTACTATATTCCAATGAATTTTTATTCCGCTTTTTCAGGATACGTGCTGCTGATTTTGTACTTTATTGGACTATTCCTTTTTAATCTTGGAAATCTTTTTGTACTCACTGTGTTTTTGTTCTTTGATTAATTATTCCTTTTTTTCTTTCAGGATAATGTTGATTCAAAGATCAAAAGTGCAATGTTCACTTAAGTGGCGTTTTGAATCCTCTGGTGATCCCGGTTGAGCCCCCAGTTAATTCCCTAACTTACACACTAAAAATGTGTGTACTTTATTTTATTACAATCTTAAGACTGCCTTATAATGGTTTTCTTAATATCTATTTATACTGATAATTTTCGTAGACATATCTTAATCTAAGTTTTTATCTCAAAACAAATTTTCCACTTATTATTTGTTTACAAGTACCTTTATTATTAGTAAAAAATTTGTTTATACTAATTTTTCTTAGAATATCTTAATGTAAGTTTTATCCCAAAACATGTTTTTTCACTTATATCATAAACTGAGATAAACACATTTCGGAATATCCCGTCATTATTAAATTAACAGAATAAATATTTTACACAGACAATCCACTGTCATAAAACTCACATTACCATTGAAAACTGATAATGCTGACATGTGTTAACTCGCATATTATAGTAAACCAACCACACAGCATCTAAAGACATACTGGAGTCTAAAAATAATGCACCTGGTACTTCAACGCCTTCAACATCATCGCATTCCTCTTCGGACATTAAATACTGAAAAGTAAAACAACTAAAAAATTGTTGGAAGGAAATACTCTTTTATCAAGATTAATATTTACCTTTTCGCTTATACTACGACCATTTTCCGTTTGAATACGCAAAAAAGATCAAGAACTTCGTTAAGACCTGAAGACAAGTGTCCAAATTAATATGTGGAATTCATGTCTTACAGCTAATGACGCAAATATGGTATTGTTAACTAAGGTAGATCTCAAATCGGTTAAGGCTCCAGGTGAATGCTGCCTAGGGTCTTCATACAAATGCCTTGTTATCAAATAATTCAATACAGCATCTTCCAAGATGTCTAAACGTTGATAACAGTCGGTTAATCTATTGGGAATATAAGATGCATGATTCATGGCTTGCAACAAGTTCTGTCGCAGAATTTATATTCCAAAGTTTGTTCAAATTTCTTTTAAACCGCCAATATAGCGTCCAGCGCTTTTTCAGCATTGGGTGTATAGCGTAGCAGTGGATATTTGGGCGGACTTCAAGAGCCATAAACAGTAACGATACCTTCATTATCAGGTAAAGTACTTCCAGGTTCTCTAGCTTTCTTAGCATCACATGTTATACTCCAATTAAGACTTCAACACAATCTGCAACTGATTTGTCTAAAACAAAACTAAAAATTTGTTTTATTTATATTTCGAGATTTTAAATGGAATTACCTGGAATACTATCTTTTTTCTCTACATTTATTTACACATTTTCAATTAAAACTATGTTAAACACACTCACTTCAACGACATTATTATATGTCTAGCAAATTTTAATTTATTTTAATGCAAAACTTATTTAACAAACGTATTTCAATTTTTCATACAATTAACAAAAATAAAAACACGCGTTAATCTGTTCACGAAAATTTCAATTTGTAACTATGAATAAGAAGAAATAAATAATAAAAAAATATACGACGTGTATAAGGGTGATATAATATATTGATATTTTATGGATTTTTCATATTTTTTTATTTTATTTATGAATTTATTTAATATATTTAAGTCATATTTGTAATGCTTTTTGGAAAATATATTTGTATTTCTAAGGTAGTTAAAATTAATATTATTTTTTAAATAATATGAGCAATTAGTTGTGTTAGTTTAAAGCGCCGCAAGCGAAAATTTGTTAGAAAAAATCGCGCGATTTTTTCCAAAAAATGTTCATAATAGAACGGATAAAGAATTTTGTTGTGTTGTTTTAAATAATATAAACAATTAGTTGCGTTATTTTAAAGCGCCGCAGGCGAAAATTTTCATAATAGGATGGATAAAGAATTTTGTTGTGTTGTTTTAAAGCTCCGCAGGCTAGAATTAGGAATATATTTTTCAAAAAACCTTAAAAATGAATATAAAATACCAAATATATCCGGTTCTGAAAGGGTTAAGTGGTCATGAGATAAATCAAAATAAAGCTAATGGACATACATTTTATACAGTTAATATAAAACCATACATGACATACGTCTATTTATGAGGTAATCCCATATTAAAAAAAACTCTCACAAAAATGCAAATTTTCAATAGGTTCATAATGGGTAAATTTTATTATTTTTTATTATTATTATTATTTAATTTATTAGTAGTATTTAAAATACTTTTCATTTCTCAGAAGATGTTTTACAAATAAATATAAATATCCTAAGGATCTATTGCATATTATTTCTTACATATCTAACAATATTTCTTTTAAAAACATTAAAATTTCTCTCATTTTTAATATAAATTGGTAGGCTATTATATATTTGAAGTCCTTTAAAAAATAGGGATTTTTGCATCGCACTTGTTGTTACTCTCATCAGTCTGAAATTACCCGTATCTCTAAGGCCATATGGCTGTATTTCCCCAACGTATGTTAACTGCTCCATTAAATATTCCGGTGCATTTTCCAATTTCATTTTTTGTATAAAGTTTATCGTGTTTACTTCCAGTCTTTGTCGAATGTTGAGCCATTTTAATGTATCTAGCATGTGTTGTATTGGTGTATATTTGTTGCATCTTAATATTGTACGCATTGCTTTATTTTGTAACTTTTGTAATCTATCCAATTGTGTTTTATTGCAGCATGTATATAAAATTGTTGAACCAAACTCAAAATGTGGTTTTATCACTGTGTTATATATATTTATAGCTGTTATTATTGAAACTTTGTTCCTTATTCTTTTAAAAAATCCAATTTTCTTGCCGATTTTTTTACATATAAATTCTATATGTTTTTTTAGTTTTAATTCTTTATCTATTATAAACCCAAGATATTTTATACTATCGACTTTTTCTATTATTTCGTTATTTATTTTAAATACTGATTCGCTTTTCATGTTAATTTCCATTAGTTTTGTTTTATTCTCATTTAGTTTTAGTTTATTCATTTTTAACCAGTTATTTATAGTTTTCATGTCTTCCGCTAAGTTCATGTAACATTGTTCATTTGTACTTGCTTCTGTAAAAATTAAAGTATCATCTGCATATAGTACTATTTCACATTTGTTTATAATGTTTGGCATATCATTTATGTAAATAATAAATAATAGTGCTCCCAGTATTGAACCTTGTGGCACTCCGAATCCATTGCTTATCGGATCTGATTTAACCCCATTAACTTTTGTGATTTGTCTTCTATGTGTAAGATATGATTTAAACCATTCCAATTCGTTTTCTGTGATACCGTACATATTTAGTTTTTGTATTAATATGTTTCTATCTATTGTTTCAAAAGCCCGTTTAAAATCCAAGAATACTGCCGTGATTTTTTTATTTTTCTCTACTAATTTCCATCGATTTATAACGTAATTAACTGCTGTTTCGCACGAAAATTTCCTACGAAAACCAGATTGGTATTTTGAAAATAAGTTGTTTGTTTCCATATAGTTTTCCAATTGTTCTTTTACAACTTTTTCTATAATTTTCTCACATGTCTTTAGGGTATTTATTGGGCGAAACTCTTCACATTTTTTTGTTTTAGCAATTTTTTCAATTGGCGTTACCATTGATTCTTTCCAGTTATCGGGGAAAATTCCAGTTTCTAGTGATTTGTTTATTAAATTTAGCATAATATTGCCTGTTACGTTCCAGTTATCTATTATAATTTTTGGTGATACATTATTGTAGTCAGGTTTGTTTTTTAGGTCTTTACATATACTTTTTAGTTCTTGTATTGTAATTGCACGGAATTTAAATTTATGGTTTATCGTAGGTATTTGGTTAACATATTGCACATATTCTATTTTATCTCTAATTGACTTAATACTACGGACAAAATATTGGTTAAAATGATATGCTATTTGATAGTTCTCCTTATATTCTATTTGGTTAAATATCACAGATTGAATCACATTTTTGTTTTCTTTAAGCACCAAGTCTTTAATTGCCTTCCACATCTGTTTTTGGTCTTTGGTATTGCTTATTTTATTATTAACATATTTGTCTTTTTCTTTATTAATTCTCGTTTTGTATATATTTCTTATTTCCTTATAATCATTCCATGCTGCAATAGTATTTTCAGTTTTTGCCGTTTGATATTTACAAATTGTTTGTCTTTTAAGAATTTTTAGATCATTATTAAACCATTTGCTAGTGCTATTATTTTCTTTTATTACTTTTTTATATGTAAATTGTTTTATAGCGTTTTCTAGACATGAGTCAAAAAAGATAACATTATTATTTAAAATGTCATTTGTATTTCTATTTATTCTTTGGATTAATTCTCGGTAAAACACACTTTTATTATATTTAAATATTTCAATTTCTTTGGTATGAACTTGTTCATCATTTTCGTTATTAAAGTCTATTATTATATCTATTGATTCATGATCTGCTATCTTATTTTTATTATTATTTTTTACTGTTATTTTTTTGTTGTTCGTTATGATGTAATCAATTAATGTTCTAGAATTTGCTGTTATTCTTGTATATTCCGAAACAATTTGTGTAAGACGGTTATCATTTAGAATACTCTCCATTTTGCTTTGGTATGTTCCTTCTTTGCACCAGTCTATGTTGAAGTCTCCTGCTATTAATATTTCACAGTTCTGTTCATCCAGTTCTTCTAAAGTTTCTTCAAATGCTTCAAAAAATTCAATTTCCCTACAATTTGGTGATCTATATACTGCCATTAATATGAAAAATATTTTTTTGTATTTAGCTGTACACACATTTATCCAGTATTTTGAGTTATTTACTTTTTCGAAAAGGCTTGTTATAGTCCATTGATTTTTAAAGTAGCTTATCACACCACCAGTTCTTGTCGAGTTGGAAAATGTGCTTGTATGTTTATATCCTTGAAGTTCTATCTCTTTTTCATCAATTTCTTCAGTCATGTGCGTTTCAGTCAGTATAATGAAATCTGGATTTTCGATTGCCGCTATTATTTCCAATTGGTTATAGTTGTTAATCAGACCTTGTATATTTGTATATATTCCTCGAATGTGCTTTGGTTGTTAGGAATTTAAACCAATTCTTCTTTTTTTAATATTAAGTTTATTTTGGTAAACGGAGCATTTTTTATCCATTGTATAATGATTTTCTTCCAGGCCTAAGTTTAGCTTTTTATTTATTTTAACACAATTTATACATTTTTTGATATCTTCTTTATCACATACATTTGTTTTATGGTTTCCGTGGCATCTCAGACATACTTCATCATTTTTACACTCGCTGTGTTTGTGATTATACCCTTTACATTTAAAACATTGCAGTATTTCGGTTCCATCGAACACTCTGCATTTCTCCCATCCTATATTAATTCTTTGTGCTGCTATCACATTTTTGTATGATTCGACATCCAGATTACATTTAACGTTATGGATTGTTCTATTGTTCCTTTTAAATTCATACATTCTAACAATTTTTATTTCACTCCCTTTAAGCATTGGATTTTGTTTCTTTAATTTATCTAATAACTCATTTTCCGAAAATTTGAAAGTCATGTCCGTTATTGTAATTGCCATTTCTATTGGGTTGGGGATCTTTATTTCGTAGCCTTCATTCATCTCATTTTGAATAGCTTCTTTTATTTTTTCTCTTTCTTCAATAGTATCGGTTTGAATAACTACAGTTCCGTTTTTTCTATTTTCTACATTTGATATTTGTAAATTTACCGGATTGACCTTTTTATTTAGCTCCATTTTGGTTTTTTCTACACCCTGTTTTTCTTTCGGTTTTATAATTAAAGGTATCTTTTTTACTACCTCTGCCATCACTATATTTTTTCGCACCGATTGAGCATATGATATATTATTTTCTTTTTGGCTATTTTCTTCTATCACCTTCTTTATTTCATTACACGCTATAATGTTTTTTTCAATCGAGTTGTGCATTTCGTTATTTTTATTTCCAAAGTCATTTATTGTTCCACATAATTTTCTAACTTCTTCGACATTTTTTTCACATATTTTTTGCGCTTTATCAATTTTTTTAAATCTGTCTTCATATCTCTTTTCAATCGCCTCCAATAGTTGTTTAAGTTCTTTCTCATTTTGTTTCATTGATGTTTTAAATTCATTTTTATATTCTTGTAAGTTTATATTATTCTTGTGCACACCATTTTGGATTTCGTTTATGACCAAATCAACATTGCGAATATACTGTATACAGTCGTCGCATATAAATCTCACAAAATTTTTGGCATCCAAAATTCCCATGGAGTATTGATCGATGCCTGAGCATTTGACTGACACATGATAGACCTTGTCGCATACACCATTACATCTTATTCCCGTTTCACCCCGAATCGACGCTCTGCACGCCCGTTCTAATATTCTTTATATTTGTGTTTTATAGTCTTTTTTCTATTTTTAAACACTTAAATATATTTATTTTTTATTATTTTTACAGTTTTTAATTTTTTTGCTTGTTTACTTGCTAGGATTGCCAGATAAAATTTGATGGATTTCAAATTTTAAAATACCACATAGAAGGCGCTCAAATAAACTTTCCAACGATATATATATTGTCAAAATCCGATACTAATAACAAAGTTATACACTAGTCAATAACAAAACTTTGGGGGTCCATAACTCGGAAAATAGGCTCGACCGACAAAAAAAAAATTTCACTGAAATCACATTAAAAAGTTTTATAAGTGTAAAAATTTTGAACCGATCGCCTCTAAACTAGACTTAAGCCAATTTTTGATATATATGTGTTATAATAAATTGTTTTCTTTAAGAAACTACTGATCTCATTAAGGCCCCTTACCGGAAATTTCTATTGAGTTAGGCAATTTATTCAGTGCTAAGTTACGTACCACTTTGAGGGATGTTTCGAGTCAGCAAAGTTGTTTAAATGTCTGTACATATTAAGTTAAGCCCATTGTTTCAACATTGTCTTTATGTTTATTGGCTCAAAGATATAAACACGTTTCGGAATTAGTGATATTGTGTTTTTAATATTTAATGTGTATTTTAAATTTTTGATTTTAATACAATAAATAAATACATAAAAAATAATAAATCGTGTTTCATTATAATCAAGCATGACCGGTCAACGATGATGTATATATCCATTCTTGTACTCAATGCTTTAAAAGAGTTAAAAAAAATAAAAATACAAATTGAAGAAGAAAAAATTAAAAGAAAAAGCACGAGATTTTGGGTGAATGCTTTTTTAGAATGAAATTAATAATTTAGTTTTTATTTAATTTAAGTTGCACCATTTCAATATACTTAAACGTCAAAATGGAATGAAACTTTAAATTAATGGCTAAGTTTTTGTCAGACATGTCATGACATGAACACTAGCGGTCACCACTAGCCATTGACTTGACCATTGCCGTGAATTATGGCTAGTGGAGACACCATGTTAGCAACGAATTAAATACAGACTTTTGACATTTTGAGCATTTCGCACCCAGAGAAAATGATCCTCATTGATTACTAAGTAATTGACTACTCAAGATTTTTACAACTCTAAAAGTTTTTTGTTGTAATTTCTTGTGTAGCACAATTTAAAGTTTGTCTTTCTAAGTTAAAATATGATTAAAATTGTTGCCCTTAATGACGAGGAGAATGATGAAGCAGAAGAAGAAGAAGTTGTTGCCACTAAAGAAGCACAAGTAAATCATAATATGAAAAGTACTTAAAAAAATATTTTATATGTTTTAAATGTTTTGTAGGAATCAATCGCCGAGAGCGAGTACATACGTGCTATAAAATTAAAGTCAGATGGAATGCTTGATTTATGTTTGGACCTACTGAAGGAACTTTTACATACTCAAGTTCTAAATGAGGTAAAGAAATTAAAGATTAGTATATTTAATAGCCGATTGAAACGTAAATAGTTTTGTTCACACCAACAATGGTATGACTAGAATATGATTGCTTCTGAACGATTTCCAATAATAATTGGAAACTTTTATGTATGGATACGTAAACAGAATTAAAAACATTGAAAAATATTTTATTTATTTATTGAGTCTATGAATATAATATGATCATTACAGACTAGCAGCTTGTTACTAAAATTACAATTTATTTAGAAAAAAAATACAATTTGTTTAGAAATACTTAAATCTAATTCAATGCTAATAGTCTTTGCATTGACAAGGTTCAGAAAATACACACATGAAACACAAAATTTTGTGTTTTAAAGGGGCCAACACATATTTTTATTTTCATATCAATTATGTGTTTCTAAATTTTGTACGGTGCCGATCACATCATGACTGTGTTTCGTTTTAATATTTCGTTATCTATACGAACTTTTTTCTATCACGTATTTTTCTTGTGTAGCTTTATTTTAAGTTCTTTTTCTGGTACGTGTACAGCGAAAAAACAGAACATGAACAATAAACAGGTTCGAGTTCAGTTATACATTGTTATATATTTTATATTTTATTATCTTTTTAAATATATTTTTATCCAGTTCGAATCTAATTCTCTTTACGAACGGTCGTGTAAATAATTAAAGCGCTTAGAGTACAACTATTTAAAATTAATAACAAGTGTATATTTTTGTTTTTGCAATTGCCTATTCTTGATCTCATTTGAACTCACGTGATAGTCAATTCAGCCTAAAACAGGAATAAAAAATCTAGCGATGGCCCGAGGGGCCAAACCTTCATCAAAAAGAAAGCTCCTTGCCAACAAGAAGATGACAAAACTTCCTCCGGGTTTTAACCCAAATATCCCGTCAACTTCAAGCAACAGATTTAGCCTGCTTGCTGGCCTTAATGATATGGACGTAACTCCTGTATCAAATATTAACGAGGTTAAACAACACAAACCTCCACCTATTGTCGTTGAAGCTAACGCCTCATTTACTGAAATACAAAAACTACTTGGTAAAGATTGTATTTTCAAACGTACTTCAATTGGTACAAAAAATTTTGCTCCAAGTAAAGAAATGTTCGAATGCTACAAGCAAATTCTTAAAGAGAGTAAGTTGGAGTTTCACTCTTATGGCTCCAAAGATAATAGGTTATACACCACTTTTTTACACGGTTTACCCCGCATAAAAACTGAGGACATCACCACAGAGCTAAAAAACTACAACCTGTCCCCTTCTTCTGTAGCTGAAATAGTCACCAAATTCAGTTCGAACAACAATGCAGTTTACAAAGTTCAATTTGTATGAAAAAATTTTAACCCAACTGCCTTAAGAAACGTAAGAACAATTTCAAATATAATAATTTCCTGGAAAAAATACAAATCTAGATCCAGAAATAAACCAACTCAATGCTGGAACTGCTTAATGTATGGCCATGGCGGTGAACATTGTCATCGTAGTGCTGCCTGTATGATATGTGCAGAACAACATCATACAAGTGTGTGTCCGTTTAACACAAATGAAAAAAGACCAGCTGTTTTTACATGCTTTAATTTCAAAAAACAAGGAAAAGAGAGAACTGATCACTCTGCAAACGATATCAACTGTCCGTTACGTTCTCTCTATTTGGAAACTAGAACAAGAGTTACTTCTAAAAGTCCGAATAAAAGCAGACAACAACAAAATAACTCATTTCAATTTAATGTGGGAGATTTCCCTAATTTAGGAAACAACAACACAAATTGTAACAATAACATCAATAATAACAGCAAAGCTACATATGCTAACCAGCTGAAAACAAACAACGATTTATTTAGCATTGATGAGCTTTTTGATATTTTCACTACAGCTATGGACGATTTGCATAGGTGCACTTCAAAAGTACAACAAATCAAAGTTGTAATGTCAATGGTAAAATACGCCCATGGATTATACTAATAATTTAAACGAATTCAAAATGCTTCACTTGAATGCTAATGGCATTTCAAACTTTTCTAAATTAAAACAATTTGAGATACTAATTGAACGAGAAAATATTAAAATAGCGTCTTTGAATGAAACATTTTTTTCAGAAAATCATAGACCCTATTTCAAAAATTATTATTTATATAGAAGTGACAGAACAGATGCAAGAGGAGGAGGAGTAGCTCTGTTAATTCATAAATCTGTCGCTCATAAAAACCTCTTTATATCAAACACATCATCAATCGAAAACATCTCAATTGAAGTTATTATAAATAATAGACCTATTGTTGTATCTTCGTTATATTCACCAAGATATACTCATAACTTCTGTGCTGATATCTTGAACCTAACACCTTCCACCAAAGAATATATAGTTTTTGGTGACCTAAATGCCAAACATTGTTCTTGGAATTGCCGTTCAAATAATACTGCAGGAATTGCACTCAACAACCTACAGCAATCAAGCAATTTTTTCATTCACTACCCTAATAGTCCAACCCTATTCCCCCATCAACACAATCGCGAAGCATCCACAGTCGATATTATTTTAAGCAATTCCGCTTTAGATATAGACGTAAAAACAATGGATTACGAAATACCATCAGACCATCGCCCCATTATATGTACAATTAAAAGATCTACGGCCTTGCAGGTTGACCTCAATTATTATGATTATAGTGCAACCAACTGGAACATTTTTATGAATTTTTTAGACAATAAAATCACGTTATATTCGGATATATACAATACCAAGGTAGTTATTGATCAGGAAATCCAAAAATTTATAAATGTAGTTTTCGAAGCAAGGGATGTGTCCACACCTAAAATAACTCAACAAAATAATTACACATTACCAGAAAGTACTGTGAAATATATAAAACTAAGAAGAAGCTTTAAAAGAAAAAGCCAACGATCTTCAAATATAGCCGAGCAAACTTTTTATAATCAATGTACTAAGTTTCTAAGTAACATGATTGATAAAAGTATTAATTCGGAGCGCAATAAGAAATGGTCTCAATTATTATCCAATTTAAAACCAGGTGATAAATCATTTTGGAAAATAAGCAGGGACTTACGAGGAAAAGGAAAAAATCAAATCGCTCACTTCAAAGTTGGAAATACAAAAATAACATCTGATAAGGACAAGGCTGAAGTCCTGGCAAATACATTTGTCCAATCAAATAACCTCACTTCGAACTATAACCACTCGGCAGATACACTAATAAATACAACAGTAAATAATTTTAAGAAGGAAAATCCCAGTTCTGAATCTGCAATTTATACATCTCTTGAAGAAGTAATGAATATTGTCTCATCAATAAAACCCTCAAAATCCCCTGGTTTTGACAATGTTCCGAACCTGCTCTTAAAAAAATTACCACTCAAAGCTCTAAAATTACTGGTTATAATATTTAACAGCTGCATCAAACTCAACTATTTTCCAAACCATTTCAAAAATGCTAAGGTTATAGCTGTCAACAAACCTAATAAGCCAAAAAATAACCCAAATAGCTATAGACCTATCAGTTTATTAAGTAACTTAGGTAAAATATTTGAAAAAATACTACATTCTCGTCTTAGTGAATTTGTAACGACCAATTCTATTGTTGCTAAAGAACAATTTGGATTTAAAAAAGGGCATATCACTACTCACCAAATAAACAGAATTAAAAATCAAATAACCAGCAATAAAAACAATAAACGTTCAACGGGTCTAATATTGTTGGATATCGAAAAAGCGTTTGACACCGTTTGGCATAATGGCCCAGTATTTAAACTTCTTGATGCAAATATACCAAAATATTTATGCAAACTTATTTCAGATTTCATTCACGGCAGAAGCTTTAAAGTTGCGATTAATAATGAAACATCATCTCCAAAAACAATCACCACAGGGTTACCTCAAGGATCAGTCTTGTCGCCATTGCTTTACTCGATATATACATCCGATTTCAAAGTTCCTAAGTATATGAAAGTTGCTTACTACGCAGATGATACTGCGTTAATTTCTTCAAGCAAACTTACAAAGCTATAAAATCATTTAAAGCATTATGCCACTACTAAATAGAAGGTCATTTCTAAACCCCAAAAACAAAAATCTACTCTTCAAAAGTGTTATAAGGCCGATATTAACATACGCGTGTCCTATTTGGAGTGACGCTGCCAACTGCCACCTAAAACGCTTACAAATTATACAAAACAAATGTCTTAAAATGATAAATAAAAAGCCATGGAGGTATCCTACAAATCTTCTTCATGAAGAAACAGGTTATGAAAAAATTATCGATTTCATAACAAGGATTAACAATAATTACTTTGCCAAAATTGAAAATTCCTCTTACCCACTGATAAGAGAATGTAGAGAAATAACGTAAAATTAAAAAGAAATCACCAAATTGAAAATTATATGCTTATAGAGGTCTATTATTTCTAATAAACCTTCTATAAGCATATAAATATTTTCAGATAGTATTTGAATTTATTAAATCATATAAAGGTTTTTTCCTCCCATTTTCCTTTAAAAATCATTAAAAATAATATAAAAACTATTTAATATCTCTAGATCCTTTGTATTATTTGTTGCAATATCTATATGTAAAGATAAGATCTCATATGTAAATATCAAAATTTGTTAAAATATGTAAATAAAGGAAGAATATTTAATTGAATTGAATTGAATTGAAATATATTTTTATAACTTCTAATGATTTACTTTAGATTTTTTAAATAAATTTGGTTGAAACAATTTTCGTCGTTTTTATCGTGGTGTATCAGATCGCGAATTGATGTTTTAATTTTTCGCAGTACACGAGCCAGAACACAAACTTAAAACAAAATTGGTTTTCGTCTACGAAATGAAATAAAAATTACGAGAAAAAGCAATTGTAAACAATTGCAACGAAAATCATAAAAAAAGGATTGTAAATATTATTTCTATTGACACTCATTGGTTGCAAAGTAACAGGGGGATTTTTGCTAATGTATGCAAAACATCGCAAAAAACCGAAACAATAAAAACAGTATTTAATTTTAGAAAAGGATTGTAATTTTTTTTGTAATAGGCTTCATAAAATTCTTTTCTGAAGAAAGTTACACAAGTGTAATGTTTTTATGATGCTAAAATGCGTTTTTGTTTTAAGGCGTTTGTGACGAATTTAAAACACAAACAGGGGAAAAACAATTGTTTAGTACATCATAAAAAATGGTCAATATAATTTCACAATTAATTCTATTGACACTAATTGGTTGCGAAAATAGGGCTGGGCAATGTAAAAAAACCTAACAACCAACAAGTGTAACTTTTATGATGCCAAATAGTGTTTGTGTTTTAAGTCTTGTATTAACATCTTTGGCTAAGTTGAGTTTACGGGCGTCGCCCAGATTTTGTTGATTTTTTTGCAGGGGTTAGGGGCTTTGGTGGTGATTTCAGAGAAATATTTTTTTTTCGGACGGGCCTATTTTCGGAGTTACGGACCGACAAAGTTTCGATTTCATTTGTATGTAAATTTCTTTGTTATTATCTGATTTCGGCAATATATATATCATTGGAAAGCTTACTTTAGTGCCTTTTACTTGGCATTTAAAAATTCCAAATCCATTAATCCATTATGAACCTATTCTATTTTTTGTATTTTTGGAAAGTTTTTTTTTCGCAAACGAGCCAGAACACGAACTTAAAATATAACTGAACTTGAACCTGTTTGTTGTTCATGTTCTGTTTTTTCGCTGTACACGTACCTGAACACGAACTTAAAATATAACTGAACTCGAACCTGTTTATTGTTCATGTTCTGTTTTTTCACTGTACACGTACCAGAAGACGAACTTAAAATAAAGCTACGCAGAAATCTATGTGGTTTATGTGTGTTCGAAACAAAAAATACGTGATAGAAAAATGTTCGTGTAGATAACGAAATATTAAAATGAAACACAGTCATGATGTGTTCGGCACCGTACAAAATTTAGAAACACACATAATTGATATGAAAATAAAAATATGTGTTTGTTGGTCTGAGCTATGTTTGTTTACATATATGTACGAGTTTTTTATTCAGTGTGTTTTTTTGGTTCTGAACTCTGCTATTAAATAATCTTTTAGATTTGGTTAGAGGTTCATTACGGCCATATTCAGTTCTATGAAATTCAATATAAAAATGTGGTTTTTATCAATGAAATTTGAGGAACCAAAAATTTAAATAAATGTAAAAGATCATTATGCCACGTAAAAATGTTAATGAGTGTAGTTTCCTTCGATATTCAAGAGATTTCATAGAAATCCAACTACATCTGTGCGCATCAGATGTGAGAGGGGTTGAGAAATAAAGAAATGAAAAAGTGAACTTTAGAATTTCGATTGAATTTTTTTCACACGATTTATTTTGGCGCCACCATTAGGGCTTCATATAAATGAAGCGTATTACAAACTCGACCGTCCAAAACGCCAAAATATTTTTTTTTCGCATTATAATCAAACAGATTACTAATATTACGCCGAATAAAACATAAAAGCGAATAAACTTTAAGAACGATGTAGTTCAAGTGACCACTATAGAGAAACTTAGTATTAAATACTACAGCAAAGTCCAAGATTTCAGCCACAGAATATGAAACTTGTCATAAATCGACATTTATTAACATTAAAAGGAATGACATCTCGTTCAGATCACAAAGATACTCTATCCAAGTCATTCTGAAGATCAACAGTGTCCATTATGTTATAAATAGGCTTACAAATTTTGAGTTCATCCGCATAGAAAAGATATTTTGAATTTTTAAAAGAACTACCAACATCATTAATAAAAATATTAAAAAGCAATGGACCTAAAATACTTCCTGAACAAATTCCACAAATTGAGACCACAGATTCTGTCAGTTAAATAAAAACGAAACCATCTCAGCATTTCAGATTAAAACCCAATTTTTGACAGCTTTAATAGCAGCAATTCATACTGTACACGGTCAAATGCAAAATCGTATATTGAGTCAATTTGAACACCTTTTCAAAATGGGTCAGAGCCTACGGTCAAGCTCGAGTACTCGAGCTACCCGAGCTACTCGAAGCTCGAGCTACTCGAGCAGTTGATGAGCTACTCGAGCTCAACGAGTAACACTTCCTACAAATTTATAAATTCTAAAATAGCATATAAGAGGACATAACGTCCTTAAAATTTCAAAGAATTATGGCAATAATTGTGCTGTTGCCGAAATACTACTCGAAAAAAATCAGCCAAATCCTTCAGCGAAATCCTTATATGTTTTGAAGTTTGAGGACATTGCATCCTTCAAATATCAAACTATTCCAAGGAAAACAAGTAAGAAAATTATAGTCGGTCTAGACCGACTTTACGATACCCTATACCATGTCCTAACTCTTAGGCCCAACTAACTGGACAAAATAAGCAAATACCAAATTTGAGTCTGATTTTTATTAATTTTTTTGGCTGCAGATATGAAAAAGTTCATATCGGACCGATCCTGATCATGGATGGTAAAGTCTCTTGTATTTTGCAAAAATATATACAAACAAAATCTGAGAAGAATCAGTGCAATATTTTTGTTTTTTAATAGATTTAAGTGAAGATCGGGAAGCAGCTCTATATGGGGCCAAAGGGATCATTTTTGGACTACTCATTAATGGACGTAATGAACGCATACAAAACCCAATTTGAGTAAGATCTATATCACAATTTGGATCTTATGGCAATTTATGTCGATTTCATAGGGGTAATTTGTATGGGGCTAGGTCTGAACATGGACCGATTCTCACCAATTTCAATAGCGTTCATCCCATTGCCGATAAAAGCTTATTTACCAAATTTCATCAAAATATATTCATATTTGCGACCTGCAGTTTGATTACAAGCTTTACATGGACACACACACGGACGGACGGACGGACGGACGGACATTGTTAAATCAACTCAGAAAGTGATTCTGATTCGATCGGTATAATTAAAGATGGGTCTAGGTCAAATATTTTTGGTTGTTACAAACAGCAGCGCAAAGTCACATAGTGGTATAGGGTATAATTATGGAGGCGGCGAAATACTACTCGAAAAAATTCAGCTACTTACATGCATTGTGCGCAAATATACTCTTCTTTCAAGTTTGAAATAAGTTATTATATTTATTTTAGTGAATATTTCATTTTATTTAAGTACATAAAAACTAATAATTTTTTAACAATGAATTTTGAAAAATAATGATAAATAATAATTTTTAAAGTACAGTGTCATTTAATTAATAACATTGAATTAAGGACTTCTATATACTTTACATTAAAAAATCTAAGTTATGACTGAGAAAAACTAAAGTGTTAACATTTGATGGTTTCAGCGAACTTCTTTTAGCAGTGACTACATTACCAGCTGTAGAAAAGCACCGCTCTGATTCTGCTGAAGTTGCTGGGATACAAAGGTATCTCTTGGCCATTCGTGATATGTTCGGGTACGTTTCTTCACGATCCTGCCACCATTTCAGTGGACAGTCTTTCCACTCGATTTGTCTTTCACGTTGATATCTCGACCACTCGATGTCAAGGTTATCATTTGTGCTCTGCGTTCGTTTTAAAAATTTGTCGATAGCGCATATTTTAGAAGGCTGAAATGTTGTATATTCTGTTGCTAATTCTTCTTCTTTATACAAAAGCTCCTTCACTTCTTTTTCGATTTGGGATTGATTAGAAAGAGTTTCATGCTCCATACCTTTATAACGAGGATCGAAAAATGATGCCAACATTCTTGTTGTTACATC
>CAVMKG010000037.1:2500-15000 GCA_963682025.1 Cordilura impudica
ATAATATAATATAATATAATATAATATAATATAATATAATATAATATAATATAATATAATATAATATAATATAATATAATATAATATAATATAATATAATATAATATAATATAATATAATATAATATAATATAATATAATATAATATAATATAATATAATATAATATAATATAATATAATATAATATAATATAATATAATATAATATAATATAATATAATATAATATAATATAATATAATATAATATAATATAATATAATATAATATAATATAATATAATATAATATAATATAATATAATATAATATAATATAATATAATATAATATAATATAATATAATATAATATAATATAATATAATATATATAATATAATATAATATAATATAATATAATATAATATAATATAATATAATATAATATAATATAATATAATATAATATAATATAATATAATATAATATAATATAATATAATATAATATAATATAATATAATATAATATAATATAATATAATATAATATAATATAATATAATATAATATAATATAATATAATATAATATAATATAATATAATATAATATAATATAATATAATATAATATAATATAATATAATATAATATAATATAATATAATATAATATAATATAATATAATATAATATAATATAATATAATATAATATAATATAATATAATATAATATAATATAATATAATATAATATAATATAATATAATATAATATAATATAATAATATAATATAATATAATATATAATATAATATAATATAATATAATATAATATAATATAATATAATATAATATAATATAATATAATATAATATAATATAATATAATATAATATAATATAATATAATATAATATAATATAATATAATATAATATAATATAATATAATATAATATAATATAATATAATATAATATATAATATAATATAATATAATATAATATAATATAATATAATATAATATAATATAATATAATATAATATAATATAATATAATATAATATAATATAATATAATATAATATAATATAATATAATATAATATAATATAATATAATATAATATAATATAATATAATATAATATAATATAATATAATATAATATAATATAATATAATATAATATAATATAATATAATATAATATAATATAATATAATATAATATAATATAATATAATATAATATAATATAATATAATATAATATAATATAATATAATATAATATAATATAATATAATATAATATAATATAATATAATATAATATAATATAATATAATATAATATAATATAATATAATATAATATAATATAATATAATATAATATAATATAATATAATATAATATAATATAATATAATATAATATAATATAATATAATATAATATAATATAATATAATATAATATAATATAATATAATATAATATAATATAATATAATATAATATAATATAATATAATATAATATAATATAATATAATATAATATAATATAATATAATATAATATAATATAATATAATATAATATAATATAATATAATATAATATAATATAATATAATATAATATAATATAATATAATATAATATAATATAATATAATATAATATAATATAATATAATATAATATAATATAATATAATATAATATAATATAATATAATATAATATAATATAATATAATATAATATAATATAATATAATATAATATAATATAATATAATATAATATAATATAATATAATATAATATAATATAATATAATATAATATAATATAATATAATATAATATAATATAATATAATATAATATAATATAATATAATATAATATAATATAATATAATATAATATAATATAATATAATATAATATAATATAATATAATATAATATAATATAATATAATATAATATAATATAATATAATATAATATAATATAATATAATATAATATAATATAATATAATATAATATAATATAATATAATATAATATAATATAATATAATATAATATAATATAATATAATATAATATAATATAATATAATATAATATAATATAATATAATATAATATAATATAATATAATATAATATAATATAATATAATATAATATAATATAATATAATATAATATAATATAATATAATATAATATAATATAATATAATATAATATAATATAATATAATATAATATAATATAATATAATATAATATAATATAATATAATATAATATAATATAATATAATATAATATAATATAATATAATATAATATAATATAATATAATATAATATAATATAATATAATATAATATAATATAATATAATATAATATAATATAATATAATATAATATAATATAATATAATATAATATAATATAATATAATATAATATAATATAATATAATATAATATAATATAATATAATATAATATAATATAATATAATATAATATAATATAATATAATATAATATAATATAATATAATATAATATAATATAATATAATATAATATAATATAATATAATATAATATAATATAATATAATATAATATAATATAATATAATATAATATAATATAATATAATATAATATAATATAATATAATATAATATAATATAATATAATATAATATAATATAATATAATATAATATAATATAATATAATATAATATAATATAATATAATATAATATAATATAATATAATATAATATAATATAATATAATATAATATAATATAATATAATATAATATAATATAATATAATATAATATAATATAATATAATATAATATAATATAATATAATATAATATAATATAATATAATATAATATAATATAATATAATATAATATAATATAATATAATATAATATAATATAATATAATATAATATAATATAATATAATATAATATAATATAATATAATATAATATAATATAATATAATATAATATAATATAATATAATATAATATAATATAATATAATATAATATAATATAATATAATATAATATAATATAATATAATATAATATAATATAATATAATATAATATAATATAATATAATATAATATAATATAATATAATATAATATAATATAATATAATATAATATAATATAATATAATATAATATAATATAATATAATATAATATAATATAATATAATATAATATAATATAATATAATATAATATAATATAATATAATATAATATAATATAATATAATATAATATAATATAATATAATATAATATAATATAATATAATATAATATAATATAATATAATATAATATAATATAATATAATATAATATAATATAATATAATATAATATAATATAATATAATATAATATAATATAATATAATATAATATAATATAATATAATATAATATAATATAATATAATATAATATAATATAATATAATATAATATAATATAATATAATATAATATAATATAATATAATATAATATAATATAATATAATATAATATAATATAATATAATATAATATAATATAATATAATATAATATAATATAATATAATATAATATAATATAATATAATATAATATAATATAATATAATATAATATAATATAATATAATATAATATAATATAATATAATATAATATAATATAATATAATATAATATAATATAATATAATATAATATAATATAATATAATATAATATAATATAATATAATATAATATAATATAATATAATATAATATAATATAATATAATATAATATAATATAATATAATATAATATAATATAATATAATATAATATAATATAATATAATATAATATAATATAATATAATATAATATTGTTTAAGTACAATATTTTAAGTACAATATTTTCTTTGACTTTTCCGCCTTTGAGTCAATTAGCCATTTTTGGGTTAATTCTGGGTTAAAATCTATGAAACTCCTTTTTTTATACATCGTTGAAAGGAGTGTTTACATAGATTTTAACTAGTAAAACCGTTAACGGTACTTAGATATTGCTCGTCACCTTCTCTCTTTTATTTTTTAACTTATAAAATCAATCGTTTTGGTACCTTCGTACAATTCGTACTACATATATCGCAAAACACCATTTGTGCATTTTTAAAAAAGGTAATACATCCTGTATATACAAATAAAATAGAGATTTTATTTTCTCTTGCTAAAAACCTTATACTATATTGTGTTTTTATTTTTTATATATTTTTTGCTACATACGCAAACATTTGATCCTTCGAGCCGGATCCTGGAGAAGTTTGGGAAAATTAATTTAATTCTTTAACTCTTCAACATTCTCACAGCCTTCATCGTGACAAGACCAGCAAAAAACCTGCAAAAACAACCCTTCGCTGCAACTACAATTTACATCAAATTTAAACTAAAGGTGCGTATAGTTCAGTTTTTTTTTATGTGTGAGCAAATCAAATAATTTAAAATTTAAAAAGTGTATAATAAAAATTAATTTAAAAATAAAAAAGTCCATTATTAAAATACTATTTTTTTTCGTACTTTTCGTTTTACAACCCTACGCGTTACGTTACATTACGTGTATATTCTTTACGTGGACGGTGATATTAATTATATCGAGTTTGTTTTAATCGAAAATAAAAAGAAAAAGCCGTCGGGATTTTTAAAAAAGTGTTTAGTGCAAGTAATAATATAAATAATCATATCGTGTTTGTTTTATTCGAAGGAAAGAGAAAAAGCCGTCGGGATTTTTAAAAAAAATGTTTAGTGAAAATAATAATAATTTAAACAGATTTACATTTAAACATAACTAAATCGGTTTTTCTCCTTTGTGTTATACATATACGCTCACGCGAACGTTTTTTTTTTCGTGTTTAAACTGCTTAAGCTGAATAGTTTTTATTTCTCTATACGTTCACGCGTTGGTTTTTTTTTTGTGTTTATGCTCAAGAGTGTGTTCATTTCTCTTCACACTAATATATACGCACACGCATTGTGTTGGTTTGTTTTTTCTATAACATTGTTAGTCACCCTACTGTCCGTTTTAGTCGCGACATATCCAGTGTGTTTTTTATTAATTTTTTTTTTTTTTTTGCAAATTTTGGTTTTGCTTCTAATTTGTTAAAATAATACCACATATTAAGAAAATAAAATTTTTTAATATAGTTTTATATTATTAGTTTATAATATATTATTATTTTTTCGGATTTTTTTTTAACGAATTTTTATATTGTTATTTAAATTAAATTAACTTATTTTAAAATAAATTCGAACCAAAATGCCGGGAACTGCACTTGATATTTTTATTCGCGATTCGGATACGCTCATTAAATTTGAGGCGAAATTCAACGATATTCGTGAGGAGTTACATTCGGTATTTAATCTTGAAATTCGTGGAAAAGAATTGGACTTGCTTTGGGAACAAGTAAAATCGACATATCGTACTTGTTTATCATATTTAGAAAATTCGGATGACGCGGAACCGGCGGATTTTGACGCGGCTGAATCGAAATATGAAGCCACTTTTAACGCGTACGTTAATTGTTTATCTAGGATTAATGAACGATTACATCATTTTAAATCCAACGCGACACCGAAAGAGCAGTCTCAGTCTCCGAGTGTAAACCTTAATTCAGCTGACAACTTTTGTCATAATTTAACGCTTCCGCCATGCGATACCGACGTTTTTGAGGGCGATTACATTTCTTGGCCCACTTTTAGGGATCTTTTTACAGCGGTTTATATCAATAACTCTCGACTTAGCAATATTGAGCGGCTATGCCATCTAGTTCGGAAAATTGTTTCGAAATGCCCTCTCACTAATCAAGGTTTAGATGTTGCGTGGCGCAACTTGAGGGACGCATATGATAATCCGCGTATGCTGGTTAATAACCAGTTAAAATCGCTATTAAGCCTTCCCTTTCTTGATAAGGAAACCTCGTCGGGATTAAAAACTTTACAACGCGGAATAAACGGTTGCCTTACGGCTATGTCAATTTATAATATTTCGACGCACAGCTGGGATCCTATTATTGTATTTCTTTGTATTCAACGGCTACCTTCGCAAACTGTTAGTCTGTGGGAACAGAGTATAAAGGACAAATCAGTTTTGTCACTCTGGAAGGATTTGGACCTCTTTCTGACAGAAAGAGTTCAAACTTTAGATTGTTTACGTGATCTTAGGGGTTCAGAATCTGCTAAACGGCTTTCTGAACCTAAAATCAAAGCGCATCATACCAATGCTGCTTCAACTTCAAGTGCTTCTTGTGTTCTTTGTAAGAATCAAGTTCACTTTTTACGCTCTTGTCATCGATTCAAAAGTTTATCTGTTACGGATCGATTTTCTACGGTAAAAAAGTTTCACTGTTGTGTCAATTGTCTTGCAAGGACACATGAAGCTAAAAATTGTAGCAGTTCGTATAATTGCTCCATTTGTAACAAGAGACATCATACTATGTTACACCGTGAGTTACCATCTTCTGAAGTTTCTAGGGATACTAATCGGTCGAATTCGGGTGTTAGTTCGGTGTCTGTTTCTCGAGTTTCAAACTCCGTACCTGCAATCGCATCATCTTCGAATGCCAATCATGCCACAGCTCCTACAAATCGTCAAGTATTTCATACAGCGCAAAGTAGGACTGTACTTTTAGGGACGGCTATGGTGAATCTTATTCATCAGGGTACTACGTACCCAGCCCGGGCCCTTATTGACCCTGCTTCTGAAGCATCGTTCATTTCTGAACGTTTGCAAAATCGCCTGAAAATTTCGACGCATTCGACGAATGCTCAAATTTCAGGAGTTAATCAGGCAGTTACGGCAATGTCTAGAAAACTTTGTTCATTGAAAATTGGCTCCACCCTCGATTCATCCCTTGTATTGGAAACCTTGGCACTTGTTTTGCCAAATATTTCGGGTAATTTACCATCATTTACAGTCCACTCGTATTTAAAGGAAAATTTGCCAAACCTTCGTTTGGCCGATATTAATTTTGATGACAGTCGACCTGTTGATCTTTTGCTTGGCGCGGATTTATATCCAAGAATTCTGTTGGGAGAAATCCGTCGTAATATTTTGGGCTCTTTACTAGCTCAGAACACTATTTTTGGCTGGATTATTACTGGTCCAGTTGTACAACCTCAAGTTCAGGTATATTCTACGAATGTCGAATTTTCAGAGGAAGATTGCCTTAACAAAAATCTTTTGAGATTCTGGGAACTTGAGGAAACTCCTAAAAGAAAAATTCTGTCTCCATTTGACAAATTTTGTGAGGAAAATTATAAAGCGACTACTCGTCGCGAATCTGATGGTCGATATGTAGTGACTCTCCCATTTAAGCCTGAATTTCCTGAAAAATTTTCTTTAGGGACTTCAAGACCTGGTGTTATGGGACAATATCTTAGGACCGAATCATCTTTACTGCGTAGACCTGAAATTAAGGAGATGTAGGATGACGTCGTTAGGGAGTATTTGGAGATGGGACATATGAGACCGGTATTACCAAATTTTTCATCTCCTACCTCTTTTTGTTATTTACCTCATCATCCGGTGGTAAAACTAGAACGTAAGACAACTAAATTGAGAGTTGTTTTCAACGCTTCAAATAGAACTTCTAATGGAATTAGTTTAAACGATTGCCTTTACGTAGGACCTACCTTACAAGCAGACTTAGTTCTACTTATTCTTAGGTGGCGTCTGTTTAAATTCGTCTTCAATTGTGATATCACTCAAATGTATAGACAGATTCGGGTTGATCCTTCTCATACCCCTTTTCAACGAATTTTGTTTAGGGATTCTCCGACGGAGACCGTAAGGGACTATGAATTACTGACAGTGACTTTTGGCGTTAACTGCGCTCCATACCTTGCCATTAGGACGTTATTACAACTCGCGGACGATTCTGAGGCCGAGTTCCCTCTCGCAGCACATATTCTACGAAAGTGCATGTACGTTGACGACGTTTTGACAGGGACTCATGACATTTCGACTGCATTAATGGCTCGTGATCAACTCGTCGCTGCTTTGGCCTCTGCTAAGTTTCAGCTAAGAAAATGGACTTCAAACGAACGGAGTATTTTGAAAGACATACCTTTGGACCATTTAGTTGACGCTAAATTATTGACCTTTATAGAATCGAGTACTTCAAAGACTTTAGGAATTCAGTGGAACGCTCAGTTGGACTCGTTTTATTTTAGTGGGACTCCTATTTCATTAAAATCTGGGTATACTAAGAGGGAAGTCTTATCGACTATCGCGAAATTGTTTGATCCTGTAGGTTGGTTAGGTCCTGTCATTGTGGTTGCTAAAATTATCATGCAAAAAATTTGGCTTGATAATATAAATTGGGATGATATGCTTCCAATTTCGACGGAAGTTGAATGGAAAAGATTTGTAACTTCTTATCATGAGGTAAATACTATTCGTATTCCAAGATGGGTTAATTATTCGCCGGGAAATTCTGTTGAGCTTCATGTTTTTTCTGATGCCTCGGAAAAGGCATACGCGGGGGTGATTTATATTCGAATTCAGGCCTCTAACGGCGAAATTCATACTCACCTACTTTCATCGAAAACCAAAGTAGCCCCCATCAAATCAATTTCTCTACCTCGTTTAGAACTGTGCGGGGCGGTGTTAGCCTCTGAACTTTTGAAGACGGTAATAGTTGAAATTGATATTAAAATTGATCAAATTTACTGTTGGACTGATTCGACGATAGTCCTTTCTTGGTTAAGGAAAACTCCGTGTTCCTGGACCACATTTGTAGCGAACAGAGTATGCCGCATTCAAGAAAATGTAGGAAACCATAATTGGTATCATGTTCGTTCTGAGGATAATCCTGCCGATTTAGGTAGTCGTGGTACCTCTCCCACTGAGCTGGAAAATAGTGAGCTTTGGTGGCATGGTCCAAGATGGCTGGGTCAAGATAAAGTGCACTGGAATATAACGGATCTAAGTTATCTTGACACTGACATTGAGGGTCGGGTTGTCAAAACTCATGCTTCCTTCTTTACGGACGTTAAGGGGGAAGATATATATGTGGATATTTTGAATAATTACTCTCGTCTTGATCGAGCTCTTCGGATAACCTCATATATTTTGAGGTTCTTTTACAAAAGTCATCCAGCTCATAGGTCAAATCGTTATATGAATGTGGATAAAATCGTTGCTGGTTATGAAATCAGAAGAACAAAATTGCATTTAGCCATTGTGGCTCAGAAACATCACTATGCAGGTGAATATAAGTGCCTGTTAGACAAAAAACCGTTAAGTTCAAAGAGTTGTCTTATTTCTTTGAATCCCTTTCTCGATAAAGACGGTGTGATAAGATTGAATGGTCGCTTGGTTAAATCACCATCCCTTTCATATACGGAGAAATATCCTATTATTTTACCTTATTCGAGCCGATTTACTCAATTGTTAATAGAATTTGTTCATATGATTTCCATTCACGGTGGAAATCAGTTGATGTTGCGAATACTGCGCATTGAATATTGGGTTCCACGCTTGAAGTCGAAAATTCGTGGAGTCATTGGTCGTTGTAAACGGTGTATTATTGACCGTAAAGTATCTTGTCGTTAAATTATGGAGGCTCTGCACCCTGAAAGAACTACTCTTACTAGACCATTTATGACAACGGGCGTTGATTTTGCTGGTCCCTTTGACATCAAAAGTTTCACGGGCAGAGCTTGTAGGATAACGAAGGGCTACGTTTGTATTTTTGTTTGCTTTTCTACGAAAGCAATTCATTTAGAGGCCACGTCTGATTTATCGACGCCTACTTTTTTATCTGCCTTTCACAGATTTATTTCTCGACGAGGTTGCCCCTACACTTTATTTTCGGATAATGGCACAAATTTCGTTGGTGCATCGAGTGAATTAGAGAAGGATTTTAAGATATTTCTTAAGGAAAGTCAGATTGCAGTGGGTTCTATTTATGGTATTCAGGGTTTAACTTGGCGGTTTTTACCGGCCGGGGCACCTCATATGGGTGGCCTTTGGGAAGCCGGGGTCAAGAGTTTTAAACACCATTTTCGTAAGGAAGCGCAATCTTTTAAATATACTTTTGAAGAACTTTCTTCAGTTCTCGCAAGAATCGAAGCTTGTCTAAATTCACGTCCTCTTTGTTCTATGGCGGATAACCCTCGGGAACCAGTAGCTCTGATTCCTGGTCATTTTTTAATAGGTGGACCAATACTTGCTCCCCCGGAGCCTGAAATTAATGAATCTCCGATAAGTCTTGTTAATCGATTTCGAAAAATGAAAGCGTTGTCTCAACTTTTTTGTCGCCGATGGAAAGAAGAATATTTAATGACGTTAAATAAGCGCTATAAATGGAAATATCCAGAACGCGATCTACAGGAAAACGACTTAGTCGTTATCAAACATGAAAATCTAATGGGGTTGTAAAACGACCAATAACCAAACTGGTCATTTTGACCGAATAATTTACTTTTTCTTCGATATTTTCTTTAAATTTTTTATTGTTTCATAGAAATATGGAATCTCTCCCTAACCTTTTTGACGATGCTCTGCTCGATTATGAGGATGCTATGGCGCAATACACCATTTTTGGATGGGTCATATCTGGCCCATCTCCATTGTAGAGTCCTTACTGGCTCAAATTGTAGAGTCCCTACTGGCTCATACTTATTTATAATCAATTTTCCATTGGGGTCCCTACTGGCCTATGGAAAATTGTTACGTCGAGGTCCCTACTGGCCAATTTAAGTGTTAAAAAAAAAAAAATAATAATAAATTGAATTCAAGCTCACATTTTTAAACTGAACTATGCCTTATTTTAAGATACTTAAGTTATTTGTTAAAGTATTATTGTTGCAACACACCTTGATGTTGCAAGGTGGCCGGCAATGTTTAAGTACAATTTAATATTTTCTTTGACTTTTCCGCCTTTCAGTCAATTAGCCATTTTTGGGTTAATTCTGGGTTAAAATCTATGAAACTCCTTTTTTTATACATCGTTGAAAGGAGTGTTTACATAGATTTTAACTAGTAAAACCGTTAACGGTACTTAGATATTGCTCGTCACCTTCTCTCTTTTATTTTTTAACTTATAAAATCAATCGTTTTGGTACCTTCGTACAATTCGTACTACATATATCGCAAAACACCATTTGTGCATTTTTAAAAAAGGTAATACATCTTGTATATACAAATAAAATAGAGATTTTATTTTCTCTTGCTAAAAACCTTATACTATATTGTGTTTTTATTTTTTATATATTTTTTGCTACATACGCAAACAATATAATATAATATAATATAATATAATATAATATAATATAATATAATATAATATAATATAATATAATATAATATAATATAATATAATATAATATAATATAATATAATATAATATAATATAATATAATATAATATAATATAATATAATATAATATAATATAATATAATATAATATAATATAATATAATATAATATAATATAATATAATATAATATAATATAATATAATATAATATAATATAATATAATATAATATAATATAATATAATATAATATAATATAATATAATATAATATAATATAATATAATATAATATAATATAATATAATATAATATAATATAATATAATATAATATAATATAATATAATATAATATAATATAATATAATATAATATAATATAATATAATATAATATAATATAATATAATATAATATAATATAATATAATATAATATAATATAATATAATATAATATAATATAATATAATATAATATAATATAATATAATATAATATAATATAATATAATATAATATAATATAATATAATATAATATAATATAATATAATATAATATAATATAATATAATATAATATAATATAATATAATATAATATAATATAATATAATATAATATAATATAATATAATATAATATAATATAATATAATATAATATAATATAATATAATATAATATAATATAATATAATATAATATAATATAATATAATATAATATAATATAATATAATATAATATAATATAATATAATATAATATAATATAATATAATATAATATAATATAATATAATATAATATAATATAATATAATATAATATAATATAATATAATATAATATAATATAATATAATATAATATAATATAATATAATATAATATAATATAATATAATATAATATAATATAATATAATATAATATAATATAATATAATATAATATAATATAATATAATATAATATAATATAATATAATATAATATAATATAATATAATATAATATAATATAATATAATATAATATAATATAATATAATATAATATAATATAATATAATATAATATAATATAATATAATATAATATAATATAATATAATATAATATAATATAATATAATATAATATAATATAATATAATATAATATAATATAATATAATATAATATAATATAATATAATATAATATAATATAATATAATATAATATAATATAATATAATATAATATAATATAATATAA
>CAVMKG010000037.1:22500-29844 GCA_963682025.1 Cordilura impudica
ATATAATATAATATAATATAATATAATATAATATAATCTATATATATAAAACTAGCTGTTTTTACCCGGGCTTGCCCGGTATCCAAAGGGCTTTGACTTGAAAAATGGTTCACTATGCTTACCAGGCGCTGAGTACTAAGTCCCCGATGAACCATTCCTCAAAAAAATTAACTTACTCCCAAAAAATTTGTATGGGATTGGGGAATTTGTTCATGGTGAAAAAATTCCCTATGTTCACGTTTTTTGGGGGAACAAATTCATGTTTTATTTCAATTTAAAATTTTGTGATTTTTTAATTTAAAACTTTTTTTATAAGGCGCTACAGCAAAGCAAGGAGGAGATTTTGCCCCGCCTTTTTACCCCGCCCAGTTGGAATTTTCGGAAAGTAAAAATGTCAAAAACTCAAGCATACCTTAGGCAGTATTAAAATTACACCAATACAGGCATTATTCTAAATTTTTTACTTCCGCCCACTCGCCCCGCTCATTTCCAGTGGTTCTATCAACCTGGTATTATGACCGTTCGAATTAGCGACCGCGAAAAATATAAAAACGACACGCATATTGACTATATTTGAAAATTTTTCGACCACCACCCCTCTTTTACCACGCCCTCGCAGAGGGGTTACGGGGGTCTAACACAAACAAAAACCATCCGGAGCATAACACGTACACATGGTGTTAATATAAAGTGGATAGCTTCAGTGGTTCAGCCGTGATGGTCAGACGTACATACGCACAATCATTTTTATATATTAAGATTGAATGTGTGTTTGTTTTTTTGTTTGTTTGTTTGTTTGTGTGTACCTTATAGGAGACCAAACCTCTGGACCGATCTTCCTGAAATTTTCACAGCATTTAACTGGGACTCTGGCATGATTAATAGGGTACTTTTTTTTTGACCACGCCCACTTTTACGCCCACTTTTTTAAAATTATGTAATTACTCCCATATAGTTTTTAACAGATTTACTTCAAATTGTATACACATTATACTCCAGGCGAGGTAGAAATAAACATTTCTTACGCCACGCCCCCTTTCACGCCCCTTTTCACGCCAAATTTTGTTTGAAAGTTTTAAACTTTTTTTTCTCTGTACAAATTTGTTCCTTCCAACGGATTTTTTTATTTGGTAGTATATTGCTCTTAATACTGTTAACGTCGCCATATAACTATGAACCACGCCCATTTCACCGCCCCCTTTTTTTTTTACTTATACCACTAACAATGTTTGCTGTACAAAATAATTTTTTTGTAATATGTATTTATCTAAAGTTTTATACACTTTTTATCTACAGGTAAGGTAGCCATACATTCTTTTATTACCAAGTCCCCCTTTTTCGCCCCATTTTACCTTAAATCATAATTAATCTGCTTTCAATCTATCTATATATGTACACTTGTGCTCACATAATTAAGTCATGGGTATGCAATGAAATGTTTTTGTAGTTTTTCTCTTAAACCTATTTCTTCCGATTTTAACCTTACTATTTTGTGGAACCCTGCTATGCTAGCAGTTGTTTACATTGATTGAAGCAAAATTAAAAATTTGGGTATTCCCCGAAAAATGTGGAAAACGTCAAAAAGGTCATATGCGCTGTGCTCACATAATTAAGTCACCACGAGTATCGTGAGCAAATTAGTGTTTTGAAGATTTTTTTGCGGTTTAAATAATAAATAAATTAAAAACAAATAAATTAAAAACAAATAACATCAGCTGAAACGCTATGGGTAAACAAAAAAATTCGAATTCGGCTGAACGGAAAATAATATGGGATTGTTTCCAAAGATACAAAAATATTGCAAAAGTAGTGGATATTTTGAACTTTCCTCATGGTAAAATTACAAATGCCATTACGCGTTACAAAAAATATGAAACTTTTGAAAATATTCCACGCCAAAAACCGAGAAAAACGACTTTAAATGATGACAGACGCATTGCAAACCTGAGCAAAACTGATCCTTTTTTAACTTCGTCGCAAATCTGAGCTAAAATGGAAACGGATTATGGCGTAAATGTTTCGTCGCAAACCATAAGAACACGTTTACAAGAAAACAATTCGCATGGACGAATGGCCAGGAAGAAACCGTTGGTGTCCTTGAAGAACACTATGAAGCGGCTCCGATTTGCGACTGACCGTCTTGCTAAAAGCCTACATTTTTGGAATTTAATTGTTTGGAGCGACGAATCCAAGTTTAATGTTTTTGGAAATGATGGTAGACCATATGTGCGACGTCCTCCACTTAAGGAATTGGATCCAAAATACATCAAAAAAACTGTGAAACACGGTGGCTCATCAGTCATGGTGTGGGGTTGCTTTACCGCATTCGGTGTGGGTCCTATAGTCAAGATTGACGTTATAGTGAATGGGGAAATGTATAAGAATATACTCAAGGGAAATTTGGCCACAGAATAGGCTGACAATTTGCCGCTTGCGTGGATTTTCCAACACGACAATGACCCGAAGCATTGTTCGAAACTGGTTAAGTCATGGTTGGCAACACAGTCCATCAAGCTTCTGGAATGGCCGCCGCAGAGTCCGGACTTAAACCCTATTGAGAACTTGTGGAGCATAATAAAACGAGCCATTGCAGCACAAAAACCGGCAAATAAGGATATGTTATGGAACGTTATCCAAGAGGAGTGGCACAAAATCACTCCAGGCCAGTGCGCTTCTCTTGTAGCCAGCATGCCAAAGCGATGCTCCACAGTATTGAAGCAAAAGGGTTATCCTACTAAATACTGAGGTAAGCTAATGAAAAAATGGGACTCTCGACAAAATTTATTACTTATTTCTACAATTTCAACAATTTTTTTTCAGATGACTTAATTATGTGAGCAGCTCTTTTTGGCTAATTTCCAAGTATTTAATTTTTTTGAAAAGAACCAAAATTTTGTAATTTTTAATTTCACTCTAAATTGATTGTTAACATATAAGAATAATAAAAAAAATAATATTAGAATTAAAAAAAAAAGGGTTTACGTATTTTTGACAATAATGTCGAGTAGCATACTAGTGACTTAATTATGTGAGCACAAGTGTATATAAAAATGAATGTGTGTTTGTTTGTGCTTTATAGGAGGCCAAACCAAAGAACCGATCTTCCTGAAATTTTCAGAGCGTGTTACTGTGACTCTGGAAGGAATAATATGCTATATAAATTTTTGATTGGACAAAGGGGCGGTGCCACGCCCATATAACCCAAAATTTGAAAAAGTCATATCACGGGAATTTTTTTACCTACAGCAGTCATATTTAGTACATATGGTATTAGCATGAATAGAAATACATACAAGAAGAAAAGTGGGCGGGACCACGCCCCTTTTTAGAAAAATAAAAAATCGTAATATCTTCTAAACTACTGGAAGGATCGTCATGAAATTTTCACAAAAGGATATTTTTGCGAAATAATAAGACCTTAGCTATATAAAGTTGTTAGTGGGCAAAGGGGCGTGGCGTATATATAAAAACGTTGATGCATTTGATTGTAACGAATGATCTCCGGAACCATAAGAGCTGTCGAGGTAGGATTTCCAGCATAGGTTCGGTTCGAGCTCTTCTGTGTTTTTTTTTTTAGTTTTAACCCTCTAGCTGGCGTTGGGGTCAAGTTAAAAACAAAAATTTTTACTTTCAGCGCGATTTGACTGCAATTCAGAATGAACGTATGTTTCGTCATAAGAAATTTTTGTATGTATAAATGGACCCGATAGGTGGCGCTGGGTAAAGTTATTTCGAATATTCTTATTTATGGTGTGATTTTAATGAAACTAAGAATGTACATATGTATATGTATGTTAGAAACATTTTTTTATTGGACCCGGTAGATGGCGCTGTCGTTCGAAAAATAATGAGTTGTCAAATTTATATAAATTTTAATAAATAAACTCACAAACGTTTTTATATATAAATATTCTAACGAAAAAGAAGGAAAAAGCCGCTACATTATTGCATGGTGGCCGCACAGCTCATTCAGCATTCAAATCACCGTTAAACGTACAAAAAAAATGAGAATGCCGTCTGTAATATCAAAAAACATTCCGGTATGGCAAAAGTTCTGCAAAAATGCAGTATTTTTATTTGGGATGAATGTACCATGGCTCACAAACATTGTGATTTGATTTGATAAAAGATTTGAAAGGCAATGAAAGATTTTTTGGTGAAGCTCTCATTTTATTATCTGGAGATCTTCGTCACACATTTTATATAGGTATATACAGATTCTAACTAAAATAAAAATTCATTGAGGGCAAAACAACGTTTGCAGGGTCCAGCTAGTATAATATAATAATATAATATAATATAATATAATATAATATAATATAATATAATATAATATAATATAATATAATATAATATAATATAATATAATATAATATAATATAATATAATATAATATAATATAATATAATATAATATAATATAATATAATATAATATAATATAATATAATATAATATAATATAATATAATATAATATAATATAATATAATATAATATAATATAATATAATATAATATAATATAATATAATATAATATAATATAATATAATATAATATAATATAATAATATAATATAATATAATATAATATAATATAATATATTAATATAATATAATATAATATATAATATAATATAATATAATATAATATAATATATATATAATATAATATAATATAATATAATATAATATAATTTAATATAATATAATATAATATAATATAATATAATATAATATAATATAATATAATATAATATAATATAATATAATATATATAATATAATATAATATAATATAATATAATATAATATAATATAATATAATATAATATAATATAATATAATATAATATAATATAATATAATATAATATAATATAATATAATATAATATAATATAATATAATATAATATAATATAATATAATATAATATAATATAATATAATATAATATAATATAATATAATATAATATAATATAATATAATATAATATATAATATAATATAATATAATATAATATAATATAATATAATATAATATAATATAATATAATATAATATAATATAATATAATATAATATAATATAATATAATATAATATAATATAATATAATATAATATAATATAATATAATATAATATAATATAATATAATATAATATAATATAATATAATATATATAATATAATATAATATAATATAATATAATATAATATAATATAATATAATATAATATAATATAATATAATATAATATAATATAATATAATATAATATAATATAATATAATATAATATAATATAATATAATATAATATAATATAATATAATATAATATAATATAATATAATATAATATAATATAATATAATATAATATAATATAATAATATAATATAATATAATATAATATAATATAATATAATATAATATAATATAATATAATATAATATAATATAATATATATAATATAATATAATATAATATAATATAATATAATATAATATAATATAATATAATATAATATAATATAATATAATATAATATAATATAATATAATATAATATAATATAATATAATATAATATAATATATAATATAATATATTATAATATAATATAATATAATATAATATAATATAATATAATATAATATAATATAATATAATATAATATAATATAATATAATATAATATAATATAATATAATATAATATAATATAATATAATATAATATAATATAATATAATCTATATATATAAAATTGAATGTGTGTTTGTTTTTTTGTTTGTTTGTTTGTTTGTGTGTACCTTATAGGAGACCAAACCTCTGGACCGATCTTCCTGAAATTTTCACAGCATTTAACTGGGACTCTGGCATGATTAATAGGGTACTTTTTTTTTGACCACGCCCACTTTTACGCCCACTTTTTTAAAATTATGTAATTACTCCCATATAGTTTTTAACAGATTTACTTCAAATTGTATACACATTATACTCCAGGCGAGGTAGAAATAAACATTTCTTACGCCACGCCCCCTTTCACGCCCCTTTTCACGCCAAATTTTGTTTGAAAGTTTTAAACTTTTTTTTCTCTGTACAAATTTGTTCCTTCCAACGGATTTTTTTATTTGGTAGTATATTGCTCTTAATACTGTTAACGTCGCCATATAACTATGAACCACGCCCATTTCACCGCCCCCTTTTTTTTTACTTATACCACTAACAATGTTTGCTGTACAAAATAATTTTTTTGTAATATGTATTTATCTAAAGTTTTATACACTTTTTATCTACAGGTAAGGTAGCCATACATTGTTTTATTACCAAGTCCCCCTTTTTCGCCCCATTTTACCTTAAATCATAATTAATCTGCTTTCAATCTATCTATATATGTATATAAAAATGAATGTGTGTTTGTTTGTGCTTTATAGGAGGCCAAACCAAAGAACCGATCTTCCTGAAATTTTCAGAGCGTGTTACTGTGACTCTGGAAGGAATAATATGCTATATAAATTTTTGATTGGACAAAGGGGCGGTGCCACGCCCATATAACCCAAAATTTGAAAAAGTCATATCACGGGAATTTTTTTACCTACAGCAGTCATATTTAGTACATATGGTATTAGCATGAATAGAAATACATACAAGAAGAAAAGTGGGCGGGACCACGCCCCTTTTTAGAAAAATAAAAAATCGTAATATCTTCTAAACTACTGGAAGGATCGTCATGAAATTTTCACAAAAGGATATTTTTGCGAAATAATAAGACCTTAGCTATATAAAGTTGTTAGTGGGCAAAGGGGCGTGGCGTATATATAAAAACGTTGATGCATTTGATTGTAACGAATGATCTCCGGAACCATAAGAGCTGTCGAGGTAGGATTTCCAGCATAGGTTCGGTTCGAGCTCTTCTGTGTTTTTTTTTTAGTTTTAACCCTCTAGCTGGCGTTGGGGTCAAGTTAAAAACAAAAATTTTTACTTTCAGCGCGATTTGACTGCAATTCAGAATGAACGTATGTTTCGTCATAAGAAATTTTTGTATGTATAAATGGACCCGATAGGTGGCGCTGGGTAAAGTTATTTCGAATATTCTTATTTATGGTGTGATTTTAATGAAACTAAGAATGTACATATGTATATGTATGTTAGAAACATTTTTTTATTGGACCCGGTAGATGGCGCTGTCGTTCGAAAAATAATGAGTTGTCAAATTTATATAAATTTTAATAAATAAACTCACAAACGTTTTTATATATAAATATTCTAACGAAAAAGAAGGAAAAACCGCTACATTATTGCATGGTGGCCGCACAGCTCATTCAGCATTCAAATCACCGTTAAACGTACAAAAAAA
>CAVMKG010000038.1:10000-33524 GCA_963682025.1 Cordilura impudica
TAATAATAATAATAATAATAATAATAATAATAATAATAATAATATTTTTTTTTTTTTTTTTTTTTTCCTTTATTAAAATATTTCCGTTCGTTATACATTTCATGCTAAATTTAAAACCCACGAAGCTATATTGCTTTTCTGTAGGTAAGAAAAATTCTTTCATCATATGTATTCTAAGAAAAAAAAAATTTAATTATTAATTATTCATTGTGAAACTAAATAAAATTTTTTGATTTCTTTTTGTCTTTTGCGCTTATTGGTAAATTGTAATAAATCTATTGGCAAATTGTTAAGAATATTGGGTAATTGACATTCTAGTCTTCTTTTCCCATAATTGTTTTTGAAAGTATCAGGCTTGTAACGTCCTTCTGCACGGCGTCTGGTGTTGTGTTGATGATCGATACGCTGAATATGTTTTCTTTCGTCATAAAAATCATTTATTATAGTGATGTGATAAATACTTCTGACATTTAATATATTAAGTTCTCTCGCTAAATTGTTGGTGCTAGATTTATTAATGGTGTTAATATTGTTGTTGTGGCGGTTGATGGTCTGGTTGTTGTGATTATGTCTGCTGGTTATATTGTTTAAGTTGTTGATATTAATATTATCATTTGTGTTGTAATTGAAACTTATGTTGTTTTCATTGGAGTTGTAGTTTCTTGATTTGTTGAAGTTTCTCCACAATATTTTTAATACTTTATTCTGGGTGTTTTGGAGAGCACAACAGTATGTTGAACTGCCCCATGCTGCAATACCATGTCTAATGTAGGATTCGGTTAAAGAAAAATATGCTTGCCTCAGTACACTATATGTGGCTGAGTTACTTAGGTGATAAAGCATTATAGAAGATTTACGAAGTTTTTTTTGTACCTCCTCTATATGAGTGCGCCATTTCAAATTGTGATCGACATGAACTCCTAGGTATTTGTACGTGTTGACCAATTTGATTTCAGTTGTGCATGTGTCGTTGATGTTGCTGGTTCCGTTATGTATGCAATTAATGTCATGGAATTTAAGATTCACATTAGTATATCTATAATGAGGTGGTTTTATATGCATGATTTTAGTTTTTGATGCGTTAATTATTAAGCCACTGTCATGGCACCATTTTATCGCGATGTTAAGTTCATTTTGCATTATTTTGGTTGCTGATTTAATATCTTTATTTGCGACTACAATGGCTGTGTCATCCGCATATGCGAAAGTGTTACTTTTTTGTAGTACATTTATCAAATCATTTGCATATAAAAGGTAGAGTATTGGTCCCAATTTTGAGCCTTGAGGAACTCCATGTGTTATAGCTATTTCATCACTGAGGTTATTGTTTATTTTGACCCTGTAGCTTCTGCAATATAAATAGCTTTTGAAAAAATTTAAGCAATTACCACGTATTCCAATTCGTTCTAATGTGTTTAATAACTTCGTGTGCGATAAAGTATCGAAAGCTTTACTGAAATCCACAAAGAGCACAAGACAGTGTAAACCTTCGGTTAAACACGAGTTTAGATGATTTGAAAAATTACCTAGTAGTTTGTTTATGCTTTTGTTTCTTTGGAATCCATATTGATTAGAATTGATTATCTTATATCGTTCTAAGAAATCAGAAAGCCGTCTTACCATAATTTCTTCCATTATTTTTTCTATTACCGGTAAAATTGATATAGGTCGGTAATTACTATAGTCATTCTTTGCTCCATTTTTATATATAGGACGTACTAACGATGTTTTAAGTTGTTCTGGTATCTTTGCTTCATTTAAAGTCATATTGATGATAGCAGTTATTATTGGTGTCAAAATATTTGCGTTGTTTTTAATGTCTTTTGGTCTGATACCATCTATACCCGGGCTTTTTTTTGTGTTTAGCGCTTTTAAAATATTATATATTTCCTGTTCGGTTGTATTTTCTACAAAAATAGAATTCGAAATAGTTTTTTCAGTATATATTATTGTTTTTTTATCACATTCATGAATTATTTGTTGCACGTTTTGTTTAATATTGGTAGCGAAATTATTTAAAATGTCTTGTAAATTTTCATTTTTAAAGTTTTTTATTATTGTTTCATCAAGGTTTATTACTTTTTTGCCATTTATTTCATTTATTAGTTGCCATGTTACTCTCATATCTTTTCTGTTTTCAATAAATTTTTTTCTATAAAAATTATTTTTAGTATTATTTATTTTTTTATTTAAATTATTTCTAAATTTTTTATATTCTTTTTCATATGTTTTATTATTTTGGTTATTCAACCATTTCCTATAAAGTTTATCCCGTTCTTCACAGCACTTTATTAGCTCATTGTTTATCCATGGATTACATTTTCTTGTTTTGTTACGTTTTTCCGTTGCTATTGAATTTTCATAAATCTTGCAGAATTGTTGACTAAAACTATTATATAAATCATATATATTATCTGAATTACTTATTAAATTATACCAATTTGTGTCTTTTATTAGTTTATCAACTTTAAAATTTTTGATCGGATTTTTATTTAAAAAAAAGTTTGGCGTTCTCTGGGTAACCTCCGAATAGATTGGCGATCTCTGATTGCTTTTATCATTCTCATCTTCATCTATACAAAACAAAATACTATAGTGGTCTGCTATTGTTGTTGTTAAAACTGCAGCATAGCCCGATGATTTACTTTTGTTGTCTTTGACAAAGCAGTGATCAATGCATGTAGATGTGTTTGCTTGAGCATCTTCACGTGTGCTCTCATTTATAACACTCTCTAAACCATTAGACATCATCATATCGAGATATGTTTTTGTAGTTACATTGTTTTTCAGTATATCGATGTTTATGTCTCCGATAATTACAACTTCTTGTTTTCTGTTTATGTTGTTAATTGTTTCGTCAATTTCGGTAATAAAAGCACTGACACTTGATGATGGGGGACGATATATTGATAAAAGTGAAAGGAGTCTTTTGTTTATCTCTACATCAATTTTAAGCAATTCAAATGATTTTGTGTTTATGTTGTTCGTGGTGTACGTTAACTCTTCGTTGATGTACATAGCGACACCCCCTCCTGAACCTTCCCTATTTATAAAAAGAGAGTGGAAACCAGTGATTTCATAAAATTTTGTTTCATCGTCGTGTATGTTTGTTTCTACCAAAACAATTACTTTTATTTTGTTGATTACATTGTGCATTGTGGTAAGAAAAGCGTTGAAATTTCTGCGGATTGAGCGTATATTCATGTATAAAATAGAGAAGGGATAACTTAAATATTTTTTATCAATTTGGTTGACATTATTAAGCTTTTCTTGTAAAAAATTCATTTTTGCGTAATAAAGTTCGAAAATAGATTGATTATAAAGTATTTTATTTTTAATATTAAAAAATGTTTATTATATTTAACAGAATAACTCGATATCTGCTGAATTTTTAATTAAAATCGCTGGTGTATTATCAGATTTCCTTGCAAAAATTGTACCATTTCGAACCCATACATATTTCCAATTAGCTTCCTTGGCTTTCGTTTTGGCAATCCAAAGAAGTTTCCTATTCTGTGCTGTTAAACAATCATTTATATATATGTAGCTATTCTCGTTTTCGTTCTGATTTATTAAATTTGCATCGATTCTATGTCGTGTGATTTTTTGCATAAATTCCCTTTTTTTGAAGTGTGTGGTAAATTCAACAATGATTTTATCGTTAATTTTTTTTAAGCGGTAGGCATCACTGATATCATAGTCATTAATTTTAACATTGATCGATGTTGCTATAGTATTGATAACATCATGTACATGCATTTGTTGGTTTTTAACGTTTTTTATCTCAATTTTTTTGCTTAAGGCCTGTTGTTGCATCTCATTAATTTTTCCATCCATTTCTTCAATTTCTTTTTTAGTCTCTCTGTTTTCTCCTCTTAATTCCCCCATTTGTCTGACTAGGTCTGAGAGCGTATTTGTTATTTGAGAGAGAGTATTTTTCATCTCTTCCTTAAATGAGATGTCAGATTGACTGACATTGAAAGCTAATTGCTCCACCGATGTTTTGAGATCATGAATATTGTTTTTAACTTCGTTTACATCAGTTTTAACGGCAGTTATATCTGACTGAACAGTGCAGAGACTTGATTTAAGCTCGTTTATGGAAATAGAGTCTTTGTAACGTTTTCTATCATCATTCGAATTATCGTTTTCTTTTTCTCTTTGCTGTTTTTGTTGTGATTGTGATTGTCCCTCGTGTAATACAACCTCGTACGTATTGTTGGTGGATTTATTACGAGGTTTACATAAGTGGCATTTCCAGCTCGTCCTCTTTTCTCCGTACATATGTGCGTAGGTGGATTCCGAGAGGGAGCAGCAGGGATTAAAATGGAAATTATTGTTGCAATTGTAGCATTGCACATAAGTTTTTGGCAGAGGCTCTGAGCATTGTTTGCAGATGAGAATCTCAACTGGCAGCGAGACCATTTTTTGTTTCTTTTATGTTATATTTCACACAAAGCAAATATAAATTACAAAATCGAAAAATTGAAACGTATTGATTTTTTTGCTAAAATTTAATTGATTTAAAAAATTATCAATTTACACAAGAATTTTTTAAGATTTTTCTTCACAGTTGTAATATGGTAACGTTTGTTAGATAATACGGTTTTTTTTAAATATTTTTTGATGGCACTTAACTGGCAGTTATTTCACTTTATTTACGAGCACATATAAAACACGTCCGTTCGCTACGGCAGTAATAATAATAATAATAATAATAATAATAATAATAATAATAATAATAATAATAATAATAATAATAATAATAATAATAATAATAAAAATAATAATAATAATAATAATAATAATAATAATAATAATAATAATAATAATAATAATAATAATAATAATAATAATAATAATAATAATAATAATAATAATAATAATAATAATAATAATAATAATAATAATAATAATAATAATAATAATAATAATAATAATAATAATAATAATAATAATAATAATAATAATAATAATAATAATAATAATAATAATAATAATAATAATAATAATAATAATAATAATAATAATAATAATAATAATAATAATAATAATAATAATAATAATAATAATAATAATAATAATAATAATAATAATAATAATAATAATAATAATAATAATAATAAAAATAATAATAATAATAATAATAATAATAATAATAATAATAATAATAATAATAATAATAATAATAATAATAATAATAATAATAATAATAATAATAATAATAATAATAATAATAATAATAATAATAATAATAATAATAATAATAATAATAATAATAATAATAATAATAATAATAATAATAATAATAATAATAATAATAATAATAATAATAATAATAATAATAATAATAATAATAATAATAATAATAATAATAATAATATTAATAATAATAATAATAATAATAATAATAATAATAATAATAATAATAATAATAATAATAATAATAATAATAATAATAATAATAATAATAATAATAATAATAATAATAATAATAATAATAATAATAATAATAATAATAATAATAATAATAAAATAATAATAATAATAATAATAATAATAATAATAATAATAATAATAATAATAATAATAATAATAATAATAATAATAATAATAATAATAATAATAATAATAATAATAATAATAATAATAATAATAATAATAATAATAATAATAATAAAATTTATATTCTTGTATTGCATAGGAACTTGTCAGGCGATTCCAATTCCAATGTGATAGAATCTTATAGAATACGTTAATCAATCATTTTTTTTTTTTAGTTATGCTACTTAGTGCACAAAAATTTTTATTAATTTATGCATTTACGAACTTCACCGATCTAAATAAATTTTTCTATTTGTAAGTCCAAAAATTAGTATGACTAACGTTATTTAAAGCAATCGTAACAACAGTAACATTTTTGTTTTAATACCACCAAATAACAATTTTTTTTATCAGCACATCCTTAGTATTGACCAAATAGCTATACCTAACCATGTTTTTCTGCTATTTGTTGTCGCATATTACATTTAAGTAGACTTTGCAGAAACTTCCAATATTGGTGACTATTAAATAAAACACAATATTTCATTACTACCAAAAGTCATTATAAATCCTATAAATTAACTTTAGAAAAATTCATGAACATAAAAACTTGAAAATTGTAGCAGAAAATTGTGTTCGTTTGTTATATCCACTTTTAATATAAAATGTTTTCAATATTATACCCTCCACACCTCAGAGGGTATATATAGGTTTGTCATTCCGTTTGTAACGCATCGAAATATATTCCTGAGACCCCCAAAAAATATATTTTATTATGACAAGGGAAGTTACCTTATCGATGACCGTCTGTCCGTCCGTCCGTCTGTCTGTGGAAATCACGATCACGCCGTCAATATCTAAGCTAGACCATTCGTTTTTATATAAAATCGGTACTAACATCCAAAGGAGTTGCTATTTAAAATCGTCAAAATCGGTCAAAGGGTTCACGAGCTATGAATGAAACTTTGAAAAAATTCTTGAAAAAATAAAATTTTTCAGCGTGTTTGTTGTTTTTCTTAAGATATGTTGTATATGTTGTAATTCTTCGTATTGTTGAAGTCATTACAGTTGTGTGTATATTAATACTGCACGTGTCTCAATGGCCTAAGCAAGTTTTACCACATATTTTTTTATCATTAAAATTAAATATTAAAAATTAAAAAGTACTAAAAATAAAAAGCGGAAAATGAAAAATGGAAAATGAAAAATGAAAAATTAAAAATGGAAACTGAAAAATGAAAAATGGAAAATGGAAAATGAAAAATGAACAAGTAAGAAAATTATAGTCGGGCTAGACCGACTATACGATACCCTATACCATTCGTTTAGAGACTTTATCTCTCAGGCCCAACTAACTGGATATAGAAAATATGCATAAACCAAATTTGAGTGGGATTTTTATTAATTTTTTCGGCTGCAGATATGAAAAAGTTCATATCGGATGCTATATCTATATGGGGACTAGGCCCAAAAATGGACCGATCCTGACCATATTTGGTAGAGTCTCTTGTATTTTGCAAAAATATATACAAACAAAATTTGAGAAGAATCAGTGCAATGTTTCTGTTTTTTGATAGATTCAAGTGAAGATCGGGAAGCAGCTCTATATGGGGCCTATGACTAAGAGTTGTCCAATAGGGATCATTATTGAACTACTGACTAATGGAGGTAATATATACATATAAACCCAATTTGACTAAGATTTGTATGATAATTTGGATTTTATGGCCATATATGTTGATTTCATAGGGGTTATTTGTATGGCGGCTAGGTCTGAACATGGACCGATTCTCACCAATTTCAATAGCGTTCATCCCATGTCCGATAGAAAATTAAATACCAAATTTCATCAAAACATATTCATATTTGCGACCTGCAGTTTGATTACAAGCTTTATATGGACACACAGACCGACGGACGGACGGACGGACTTCGCTAAATCGGTATAATCGGTATAATTAAAGATGGGCGTAGGTCAAATATTTTTGGTTGTTACAAACAGCAGCACAAAGTCATTATACCCAAACCACATAGTGGTATAGGGTATAAAAATGAACAATGAAAAATGAAAATTGAAAATTGAAAAATGGTAAATGAAAATTGAAAATTTAAAAATGGTAAATGAAAATTGAAAAACCTAAAATGAAAGATGGAAAATGAAAAATGGAAAATGAAAAATTGAAAATCGGAAATGGAAAATGAAAAATTAAAAATGAAAAATGAAAAATTTTAAATTAAAAATGCCAATGAAAATTTAAAAATTAAAAATCAAAAATTAAAAAATTGAAATTTAAAAATTAAAAATTAAAAATTAAAATTTAAAAATTAAAATTAAAAATTAAAAATTAAAAATTAAAAATTAAAAATTAAAAATTAAAAATTAAAAATTAAAAATTAAAAATTAAAAATTAAAAATTAAAAATTAAAAATTAAAAATTAAAAATTAAAAATTAAAAATTAAAAATTAAAAATTAAAAATTAAAAATTAAAAATTAAAAATTAAAAAATTAAAAATTAAAAATTAAAAATTAAAAATTAAAAATTAAAAATTAAAAATTAAAAATTAAAAATTAAAAATTAAAAATTAAAAATTAAAAATTAAAAATTAAAAATTAAAAATTAAAAATTAAAAAATTAAAAATTAAAAATTAAAAATTAAAAATTAAAAATTAAAAATTAAAAATTAAAAATTAAAAATTAAAAATTAAAAATTAAAAATTAAAAATTAAAAATTAAAAATTAAAAATTACAAATTAAAAATTAAAAATTAAAAATTAAAAATTAAAAATTAAAAATTAAAAATTAAAAATTAAAAATTAAAAATTAAAAATTAAAAATTAAAAATTAAAAATTAAAAATTAAAAATTAAAAATTAAAAATTAAAAATTAAAAATTAAAAATTAAAAATTAAAAATTAAAAATTAAAAATTAATAATTTAAAATTAAAAATTAAAAATTAAAAATTAAAATTTAAAAATTAAAAATTAAAAATTAAAAATTAAAAATTAAAAATTAAAAATTAAAAATTAAAAATTAAAAATTAAAAATTAAAAATTAAAAATTAAAAATTAAAAATTAAAAATTAAAAATTAAAAATTAAAAATTAAAAATTAAAAATTAAAAATTAAAAATTAAAAATTAAAAATTAAAAATTAAAAATTAAAAATTAAAAATTAAAAATTAAAAATTAAAAATTAAAAATTAAAAATTAAAAATTAAAAATTAAAAATTAAAAATTAAAAATTAAAAATTAAAAATTAAAAATTAAAAATGGAAAATGAAAAATTAAAAATGAAAAATGAAAAATTTTAAATTAAAAATGCCAATGAAAATTTAAAAATTAAAAATCAAAAATTAAAAATTGAAATTTAAAAATTAAAAATTAAAAATTAAAAATTAAAAAATTAAAAATTAAAAATTAAAAATTAAAAATTAAAAATTAAAAATTAAAAATTAAAAATTAAAAATTAAAAAATTAAAAATTAAAAATTAAAAATTAAAAATTAAAAATTAAAAATTAAAAATTAAAAATTAAAAATTAAAAATTTAAAATTCAAAATTAAAAATTAAAAATTAAAAATTAAAAATTAAAAATTAAAAATTAAATATTAAAAATTAAAAATTAAAAATTAAAAATTAAAAATTAAAAATTAAAAATTAAAAAATTAAAAATTAAAAATTAAAAATTAAAAATTAAAAATTAAAAATTAAAAATTAAAAATTAAAAATTAAAAATTAAAAATTAAAAATTAAAAATTAAAAATTAAAAATTAAAAATTTAAAATTAAAAATTAAAAATTAAAAATTAAAAATTAAAAATTAAAAATTAAAAATTAAAAATTAAAAATTAAAAATTAAAAATTAAAAATTAAAAATTAATAATTTAAAATTAAAAATTAAAAATTAAAAATTAAAATTTAAAATTTAAAAATTAAAAATTAAAAATTAAAAATTAAAAATTAAAAATTAAAAATTAAAAATTAAAAATTAAAAATTAAAAATTAAAAATTAAAAATTAAAAATTAAAAATTAAAAATTAAAAATTAAAAATTAAAAATTAAAAATTAAAAATTAAAAATTAAAAATTAAAAATTAAAAATTAAAAATTAAAAATTAAAAATTAAAAATTAAAAATTAAAAATTAAAAATTAAAAATTAAAAATTAAAAATTAAAAATTAAAAATTAAAAATTAAAAATTAAAAATGGAAAATGAAAAATTAAAAATGAAAAATGAAAAATTTTAAATTAAAAATGCCAATGAAAATTTAAAAATTAAAAATCAAAAATTAAAAATTGAAATTTAAAAATTAAAAATTAAAAATTAAAAATTAAAAATTAAAAATTAAAAATTAAAAATTAAAAATTAAAAATTAAAAATTAAAAATTAAAAATTAAAAATTAAAATTAAAAATTAAAAATTAAAAATTAAAAATTAAAAATTAAAAATTAAAAATTTAAAATTCAAAATTAAAAATTAAAAATTAAAAATTAAAAATTAAAATTAAAAATTAAATATTAAAAATTAAAAATTAAAAATTAAAAATTAAAAATTAAAAATTAAAAATTAAAAATTAAAAATTAAAAATTAAAAATTAAAAATTAAAAATTAAAAAATTAAAAAATTAAAAATTAAAATTAAAAATTAAAAATTAAAAATTAAAAATTAAAAATTAAAAATTAAAAATTAAAAATTAAAAATTAAAAATTAAAAATTAAAAATTAAAAATTAAAAATTAAAAATTAAAAATTAAAAATTAAAAATTAAAAATTAAAAATTAAAAATTAAAAATTAAAAATTAAAAATTAAAAATTAAAAATTAAAAATTAAAAATTAAAAATTAAAAATTAAAAATTAAAAATTAAAAATTAAAAATTAAAAATTAAAAATTAAAAATTAAAAATTAAAAATTAAAAATTAAAAATTAAAAATTAAAAATTAAAAATTAAAAATTAAAAATTAAAAATTAAAAATTAAAAATTAAAAATAAAAATTAAAAATTAAAAATTAAAAATTAAAAATTAAAAATTAAAAATTTAAAAATTAAAAATTAAAAATTAAAAATTAAAAATTAAAAATTAAAAATTAAAAATTAAAATTTAAAAATTAAAAATTAAAAATTAAAAATTAAAAATTAAAAATTAAAATTTAAAAATTAAAAATTAAAAATTAAAAATTAAAAATTAAAAATTAAAAATTAAAAATTAAAAATTAAAAATTAAAAATTTAAAATTCAAAATTAAAAATTAAAAATTAAAAATTAAAAATTAAAAATTAAAAATTAAATATTAAATATTAAAAATTAAAAATTAAAAATTAAAAATTAAAAATTAAAAATTAAAAATTAAAAATTAAAAATTAAAAATTAAAAATTAAAAATTAAAAATTAAAAATGAAAAATTAAAAATTAAAAATTAAAAATTAAAAATTAAAAATTAAAAATTAAAAATTAAAAATTAAAAATTAAAAATTAAAAATTAAAAATTAAAAATTAAAAATTAAAAATTAAAAATTAAAAATTAAAAATTAAAAATTAAAAATTAAAAATCAAAAATTAAAAATTAAAAATTAAAAATTAAAAATTAAAAATTAAAAATTAAAAATTAAAAATTAAAAATTAAAAATTAAAAATTAAAAATTAAAAATTAAAAATTAAAAATTAAAAATTAAAAATTAAAAATTAAAAATTAAAAATTAAAAATTAAAAATTAAAAATTAAAAATTAAAAATTAAAAATTAAAAATTAAAAATTAAAAATTAAAAATTAAAAATTAAAAATTAAAAATTAAAAATTAAAAATTAAAAATTAAAAATTAAAAATTAAAAATTAAAAATTAAAAATTAAAAATTAAAAATTAAAAATTAAAAATTAAAAATTAAAAATTAAAAATTAAAAATTAAAAATTAAAAATTAAAAATTAAAAATTAAAAATTAAAAATTAAAAATTAAAAATTAAAAATTAAAAATTAAAAATTAAAAATTAAAAATTAAAAATTAAAAATTAAAAATTAAAAATTAAAAATTAAAAATTAAAAATTAAAAATTAAAAATTAAAAATTAAAAATTAAAAATTAAAAATTAAAAATTAAAAATTATAAATATGGTCTACAAGTAGTTTTTAATAAAAAAAAGTTCAGAGTGGATATATTTATTCATACCAACAAAAACACCAACCAATAATAAACAACCTTTTGGGTTCACTTCCCATAAAGTTGCAGCAAACAACACATTGACGGGAAAACCTGAACTTTTCCTTTTTTCCAAGAAATAAATAAATAATTTGTAATGTGTCACAAATTCAAGTGAGGCCATTCCGTAATGTTGGCAGCAACACCGTTACGTACTGAAATTTATTAAGGGTTGTATAATGTAAGTACGTACGTAAGCTGTTTTCGTCGATATTGTTGACAACATTGTTTTTTTACCACATTTTTCACAGTTATTAATCTTTAATATTCATTTCTAGTGTTAGAATTCTTTTGTTTATCTACTTTTTATGCTTTGGCATTGTTGTGGTTTTTTAGGTTAATTGCATATTAATACCCGTAACATTTGGATTTTAAGTTTGAAGTTTTGATACTGATAGAAAAGTTCAAAACAATATAAAACTTGTTTGGAAAAACGATTTCTTTATTTTTGTTTATCGAGTTTTTGTATAATGCTTTTGAGAGCGTTAATTTTTAATGGAAAAGTTATTGAGTTGAAATTCCAAAAAAAAAAAAAAAATACTTCAAATGTTATAATATGAGCACTTGTAGAAAAAATACGTATTTATTACTGCAATTCCTTTCGTTTCTCGTCTCTAGATTTCCCGTTGATTTTTCATATTTTAGAAATCCCGATTCTCCAGAATTAAATTCATTTTTATTTTAAATTGGTAATGACTTCCAATAATGGTCGGTCCATATTTCCAATTATTTCGAAAAACACACTTTCTGTTATTGGCTTTCAAAAAATTTGAATTTAGATGATTAAATCCAACAGCATCCGATTTCACGGAAAAATAGCTCGAGATTACGTCCAGTTGCCTTACACAATCGAAGGTGAACAAAGTATCATCTTAAATTTCATTGTGGGTTTCATTATAGAAATTTCGATTAATTGGAATATCTGGAATAGTTACAAAAGCCGAATTGAGGCTTTCCACATCCACTACAGAAGAATTACTTGGAGAATTAAAGCGAATATAATAATATGCCGCTTTTGTTTTTTGTTTCCACGATTTGAATGCAGAATTTCTATGAGATATTCACCTTTTTAGCTCAATGCTAAACCATGGTTTGTTTCTTAAATTTTTGTTTATTGTTTTACAGGAACCGAAGTTAAAAATATAAGTCAGATTGTCAGATTGAAAGTTTAATTAATTTTCAACATGATTCCTATTGTTAGAGAACTCGGTGATATTATATTGTTTGTTTATATTGTTTGTCCATGTGTTTGAAATCATGGTAAGTTATGACATTATTAATATCTTCCAGTTTAAATCAAAGCTGAGAAATATTAAATCATGTTTAGAAAAACAAACTGCCGATAGCTGATCATAAAGTATTACTTTGTGTTCATAACCGACGAATTCGAATACGAATCTGGTATGCGAAGTTGATTTAAGCAATACCATAAATGCCTTTGGTCTTTCACCGTCTTATAGCACAGTTCCATCTGACTATGCCATAACAATTAACTCTTTACTTGATATTCTCTTCGTCATAATATTACATCTTCATAAGATGTAGAAAGTAATTCAACTTTTCCTTCAAAAATTTCAAAATATATCATACCAACAAGTATTTTCTTACCACAACCAAAAGCTTCAATAAGAGAGTATTCAACCTTTTCTACAGGCAAAGATGTTCAACAAAGATTGCCTATTATTCCTTCTCTTACATAAATTGCAATTCAACCGCTATGAGCAACTTTTTGTTTAATTTGAGAGTTCTGATTCTGATTTTTTACACAAATTCATATAAAAGCTAAATTTAATAAAGATCTATGCAATATAGTTGCTTCTTCATAGTCTTGGGTGAATAACGGGAAGTAGGTTCATATAAGAGTTATCACAAAAAGTAGGACCAGGATTTGTTTTGAAACTACTTGTTAATGTGAGTAATAAAAACGCATACGTCGAGTATAACCGATATCTCTATGATAATCTGTATCTTAGGGATATGTAAGTAGATTTCATAGGGATTATTTGTGTGGCGGCTAAGTTTGAACTTGAATTGGATTTCTCTAGTTTGTCGTTCTGTGGTCGACAAAAGCTTATTTACCAAATTTAATCAAAATATATACAGACAGACAGATGGAGGAATGGACATCGCTTAATCGCCTCAGAAAGTAGTTCTAAGTCGATTGATATAATAAATGGCAGTTCTTGTTAAAATAATTTTGGTAGTTACAAACAGAGATTACGAAAATAGAATCACATTGAAGAACTTGAAAATTGTCCTAGTCATAATAGTGTTTATTTGAGCAGTTTAAGCGATTTTGATGAAAAGTTATATAAACTGTGGAAAAATCAGGGCAATTAACTGACAACTTCAATAATCTTGAATTAGAATTACGCACAAATAGAGAAATTTGTCCAATGACTAACATTTTTGTCGAAAACGCAAACCAGTTTCTCGATAGATCAATTGATTATCTGTATGATCCTCAATAACAAATTAATTTATTTATAATTAGGGATATTTTATAAGATTAATTTCTTTTTATATTGTGAATTGTGAATGTATTTTACGAGTTTTAAGGCTTTCTTTTCTTTAAAAGGAAATCTCGTGTTACCAACGGTTAGCAAATGTTTAAGTCAGGAATGTAATGCCGATGATATCATTAGGGAAATGTTCGCCGAGTTTTTCGACTTTATACAATAATATAAACATATATCATTTTTTACTGAAGAAACAGCAGTCGATAATATTTTTGTTACTTTTAAGCTCGTTATGTGTTCAAAAATTCTGAACTCATAATTCGATAGTGGGCCGGAGGCCATTGTTAGCTCTATTCTTATTAACTGTGCTCCTGTTCTGCTTGTACCTATAACCATTACATTTAATTAGTCAACTAAAAGCCACTACTTCAAATCTAGAAACAAGTCGAATGTCACCAACCATTGCGAAATTAAGTTCGATTTGTTAACTCTCTGTTATTAAACTTCTGCCTTAATAAAATTTTCTTAACATTTCACTGATGCTGGAATAAAGATACAATGGGATACCCTCCTCATAAAACCAATATTGAGACATGGATGGATTGCTGTTTTATGTTCCCCGCCTAAAATAACATGCTGACGAATGTGTGACAACTAAGCATACATATACGTATGAACCTTTATGTATGTATGTATGTATTTACAATTGAAATAACACAGTGCAATATTTATTAAGTCATCGAGTGCCAACTCCTTCCAAATTCCCATTTGGGGTTTACTAATTTATTTGTAGTTAGGATATATCTATATATATATATCGGAAACCAATGGGAAATTTGTTCTCCTGTCTTTGACACAATTGTAACTACAGACTAGCAGAAAAAAGCGTATAATAAATTAGCCCGAAAAATTGCATCTACTGCTTCACACATTCGAGAAATATATGAAGAAATGTGGCAATATGCAAAAAAAGTGAATTAATCAATGTCCATTGAAGTTGATGTTTTCGGTGTAGCAGGCGAAGTTGATGCTCTCGGTTCTTTTTGTTGGTGATTCATGTGCATGATCTGAATCATTATCATAATCTGATCTTTATAGCATATTCAGTGGCATATTTCTTTCGGTGTGTCCTTCAAATATATCGTCCTCCATGACTTCGGTATGTGGATCTTCATATTTAGATACCTTATGATTCCACCAACAAATTCTGCAAGCAATGCATCTAGCTTGTTTGCTTTGTATAGTTTTTGCATTGTCATGGCGACCTTATGGAATAGTTCTCCTTAGTCGTCCTATTCGTTGTATAATTGGTGTAAGAACTCATCAAAGTGGTGATGCAGAAAATGTAATTTCTATGTCATAGATGCATAGATTTTATGAAAGTAATTGACCAATCACTAATGGGGAAAAATCAGAGTTCAGAAAAAAACACACACTGAATAAAAAACTCGTACATATATGTAAACAAACATAACTTAGACCAACACACACATATTTTTATTTTCATATCAATTATGTGCGTTTCTAAATTTTCTACGGTGCCCAACACAACCATGACTGTGTTCGTTTTAATATTTCGTTATTTACACGAACATTTTTGTATCACATACTTTTTGTTTCAATCACACATAAAGCACACATTTTTGAGTGTTGCTTTATTTGAAGTTCATGTTCTGCTACGTGTAGTGAAAAAAAAACACAGAACATGTACAATAAACAGGTTCGAGTTCAGTTATATTTTAAGTCGTGTTGTGGCTCGTGTAGTAAGAAAAAACACAACATGTACAATTAACAGGTTCGAGTTCAGTTATATTTTAAGTCGTGTTTAAAAATTAAAAATTAAAAATTAAAAATTAAAAATTAAAAATTAAAAATTAAAAATTAAAAATTAAAAATTAAAAATTAAAAATTAAAAATTAAAAATTAAAAATTAAAAATTAAAAATTAAAAATTAAAAATTAAAAATTAAAAATTAAAAATTAAAAATTAAAAATTAAAAATTAAAAATTAAAAATTAAAAATTAAAAATTAAAAATTAAAAATTAAAAATTAAAAATTAAAAATTAAAAATTAAAAATTAAAAATTAAAAATTAAAAATCAAAAATTAAAAATTAAAAATTAAAAATTAAAAATTAAAAATTAAAAATTAAAAATTAAAAATTAAAAATTAAAAATTAAAAATTAAAAATTAAAAATTAAAAATTAAAAATTAAAAATTAAAAATTAAAAATTAAAAATTAAAAATTAAAAATTAAAAATTAAAAATTAAAAATTAAAAATTAAAAATTAAAAATTAAAAATTAAAAATTAAAAATTAAAAATTAAAAATTAAAAATTAAAAATTAAAAATTAAAAATTAAAAATTAAAATTTAAAAATTAAAAATTAAAAATTAAAAATTAAAAATTAAAAATTAAAAATTAAAAATTAAAAATTTAAAATTCAAAATTAAAAATTAAAAATTAAAAATTAAAAATTAAAAATTAAAAATTAAAAATTAAATATTAAATATTAAAAATTAAAAATTAAAAATTAAAAATTAAAAATTAAAAATTAAAAATTAAAAATTAAAAATTAAAAATTAAAAATTAAAAATTAAAAATAAAAAATTAAAAATTAAAAATTAAAAATTAAAAATTAAAAATTAAAAATTAAAAATTAAAAATTAAAAATTAAAAATTAAAAATTAAAAATTAAAAATTAAAAATTAAAAATTAAAAATTAAAAATTAAAAATTAAAAATCAAAAATTAAAAATTAAAAATTAAAAATTAAAAATTAAAAATTAAAAATTAAAAATTAAAAATTAAAAATTAAAAATTAAAAATTAAAAATTAAAAATTAAAAATTAAAAATTAAAAATTAAAAATTAAAAATTAAAAATTAAAAATTAAAAATTAAAAATTAAAAATTAAAAATTAAAAATTAAAAATTAAAAATTAAAAATTAAAAATTAAAAATTAAAAATTAAAAATTAAAAATTAAAAATTAAAAATTAAAAATTAAAAATTAAAAATTAAAAATTAAAAATTAAAAATTAAAAATTAAAAATTAAAAATTAAAAATTAAAAATTAAAAATTAAAAATTAAAAATTAAAAATTAAAAATTAAAAATTAAAAATTAAAAATTAAAAATTAAAAATTAAAAATTAAAAATTAAAAATTAAAAATTAAAAATTAAAAATTAAAAATTAAAAATTAAAAATTAAAAATTAAAAATTAAAAATTAAAAATTAAAAATTAAAAATTAAAAATTAAAAATTAAAAATTAAAAATTAAAAATTAAAAATTAAAAATTAAAAATTATAAATATGGTCTACAAGTAGTTTTTAATAAAAAAAAGTTCAGAGTGGATATATTTATTCATACCAACAAAAACACCAACCAATAATAAACAACCTTTTGGGTTCACTTCCCATAAAGTTGCAGCAAACAACACATTGACGGGAAAACCTGAACTTTTCCTTTTTTCCAAGAAATAAATAAATAATTTGTAATGTGTCACAAATTCAAGTGAGGCCATTCCGTAATGTTGGCAGCAACACCGTTACGTACTGAAATTTATTAAGGGTTGTATAATGTAAGTACGTACGTAAGCTGTTTTCGTCGATATTGTTGACAACATTGTTTTTTTACCACATTTTTCACAGTTATTAATCTTTAATATTCATTTCTAGTGTTAGAATTCTTTTGTTTATCTACTTTTTATGCTTTGGCATTGTTGTGGTTTTTTAGGTTAATTGCATATTAATACCCGTAACATTTGGATTTTAAGTTTGAAGTTTTGATACTGATAGAAAAGTTCAAAACAATATAAAACTTGTTTGGAAAAACGATTTCTTTATTTTTGTTTATCGAGTTTTTGTATAATGCTTTTGAGAGCGTTAATTTTTAATGGAAAAGTTATTGAGTTGAAATTCCAAAAAAAAAAAAAAAATACTTCAAATGTTATAATATGAGCACTTGTAGAAAAAATACGTATTTATTACTGCAATTCCTTTCGTTTCTCGTCTCTAGATTTCCCGTTGATTTTTCATATTTTAGAAATCCCGATTCTCCAGAATTAAATTCATTTTTATTTTAAATTGGTAATGACTTCCAATAATGGTCGGTCCATATTTCCAATTATTTCGAAAAACACACTTTCTGTTATTGGCTTTCAAAAAATTTGAATTTAGATGATTAAATCCAACAGCATCCGATTTCACGGAAAAATAGCTCGAGATTACGTCCAGTTGCCTTACACAATCGAAGGTGAACAAAGTATCATCTTAAATTTCATTGTGGGTTTCATTATAGAAATTTCGATTAATTGGAATATCTGGAATAGTTACAAAAGCCGAATTGAGGCTTTCCACATCCACTACAGAAGAATTACTTGGAGAATTAAAGCGAATATAATAATATGCCGCTTTTGTTTTTTGTTTCCACGATTTGAATGCAGAATTTCTATGAGATATTCACCTTTTTAGCTCAATGCTAAACCATGGTTTGTTTCTTAAATTTTTGTTTATTGTTTTACAGGAACCGAAGTTAAAAATATAAGTCAGATTGTCAGATTGAAAGTTTAATTAATTTTCAACATGATTCCTATTGTTAGAGAACTCGGTGATATTATATTGTTTGTTTATATTGTTTGTCCATGTGTTTGAAATCATGGTAAGTTATGACATTATTAATATCTTCCAGTTTAAATCAAAGCTGAGAAATATTAAATCATGTTTAGAAAAACAAACTGCCGATAGCTGATCATAAAGTATTACTTTGTGTTCATAACCGACGAATTCGAATACGAATCTGGTATGCGAAGTTGATTTAAGCAATACCATAAATGCCTTTGGTCTTTCACCGTCTTATAGCACAGTTCCATCTGACTATGCCATAACAATTAACTCTTTACTTGATATTCTCTTCGTCATAATATTACATCTTCATAAGATGTAGAAAGTAATTCAACTTTTCCTTCAAAAATTTCAAAATATATCATACCAACAAGTATTTTCTTACCACAACCAAAAGCTTCAATAAGAGAGTATTCAACCTTTTCTACAGGCAAAGATGTTCAACAAAGATTGCCTATTATTCCTTCTCTTACATAAATTGCAATTCAACCGCTATGAGCAACTTTTTGTTTAATTTGAGAGTTCTGATTCTGATTTTTTACACAAATTCATATAAAAGCTAAATTTAATAAAGATCTATGCAATATAGTTGCTTCTTCATAGTCTTGGGTGAATAACGGGAAGTAGGTTCATATAAGAGTTATCACAAAAAGTAGGACCAGGATTTGTTTTGAAACTACTTGTTAATGTGAGTAATAAAAACGCATACGTCGAGTATAACCGATATCTCTATGATAATCTGTATCTTAGGGATATGTAAGTAGATTTCATAGGGATTATTTGTGTGGCGGCTAAGTTTGAACTTGAATTGGATTTCTCTAGTTTGTCGTTCTGTGGTCGACAAAAGCTTATTTACCAAATTTAATCAAAATATATACAGACAGACAGATGGAGGAATGGACATCGCTTAATCGCCTCAGAAAGTAGTTCTAAGTCGATTGATATAATAAATGGCAGTTCTTGTTAAAATAATTTTGGTAGTTACAAACAGAGATTACGAAAATAGAATCACATTGAAGAACTTGAAAATTGTCCTAGTCATAATAGTGTTTATTTGAGCAGTTTAAGCGATTTTGATGAAAAGTTATATAAACTGTGGAAAAATCAGGGCAATTAACTGACAACTTCAATAATCTTGAATTAGAATTACGCACAAATAGAGAAATTTGTCCAATGACTAACATTTTTGTCGAAAACGCAAACCAGTTTCTCGATAGATCAATTGATTATCTGTATGATCCTCAATAACAAATTAATTTATTTATAATTAGGGATATTTTATAAGATTAATTTCTTTTTATATTGTGAATTGTGAATGTATTTTACGAGTTTTAAGGCTTTCTTTTCTTTAAAAGGAAATCTCGTGTTACCAACGGTTAGCAAATGTTTAAGTCAGGAATGTAATGCCGATGATATCATTAGGGAAATGTTCGCCGAGTTTTTCGACTTTATACAATAATATAAACATATATCATTTTTTACTGAAGAAACAGCAGTCGATAATATTTTTGTTACTTTTAAGCTCGTTATGTGTTCAAAAATTCTGAACTCATAATTCGATAGTGGGCCGGAGGCCATTGTTAGCTCTATTCTTATTAACTGTGCTCCTGTTCTGCTTGTACCTATAACCATTACATTTAATTAGTCAACTAAAAGCCACTACTTCAAATCTAGAAACAAGTCGAATGTCACCAACCATTGCGAAATTAAGTTCGATTTGTTAACTCTCTGTTATTAAACTTCTGCCTTAATAAAATTTTCTTAACATTTCACTGATGCTGGAATAAAGATACAATGGGATACCCTCCTCATAAAACCAATATTGAGACATGGATGGATTGCTGTTTTATGTTCCCCGCCTAAAATAACATGCTGACGAATGTGTGACAACTAAGCATACATATACGTATGAACCTTTATGTATGTATGTATGTATTTACAATTGAAATAACACAGTGCAATATTTATTAAGTCATCGAGTGCCAACTCCTTCCAAATTCCCATTTGGGGTTTACTAATTTATTTGTAGTTAGGATATATCTATATATATATATCGGAAACCAATGGGAAATTTGTTCTCCTGTCTTTGACACAATTGTAACTACAGACTAGCAGAAAAAAGCGTATAATAAATTAGCCCGAAAAATTGCATCTACTGCTTCACACATTCGAGAAATATATGAAGAAATGTGGCAATATGCAAAAAAAGTGAATTAATCAATGTCCATTGAAGTTGATGTTTTCGGTGTAGCAGGCGAAGTTGATGCTCTCGGTTCTTTTTGTTGGTGATTCATGTGCATGATCTGAATCATTATCATAATCTGATCTTTATAGCATATTCAGTGGCATATTTCTTTCGGTGTGTCCTTCAAATATATCGTCCTCCATGACTTCGGTATGTGGATCTTCATATTTAGATACCTTATGATTCCACCAACAAATTCTGCAAGCAATGCATCTAGCTTGTTTGCTTTGTATAGTTTTTGCATTGTCATGGCGACCTTATGGAATAGTTCTCCTTAGTCGTCCTATTCGTTGTATAATTGGTGTAAGAACTCATCAAAGTGGTGATGCAGAAAATGTAATTTCTATGTCATAGATGCATAGATTTTATGAAAGTAATTGACCAATCACTAATGGGGAAAAATCAGAGTTCAGAAAAAAACACACACTGAATAAAAAACTCGTACATATATGTAAACAAACATAACTTAGACCAACACACACATATTTTTATTTTCATATCAATTATGTGCGTTTCTAAATTTTCTACGGTGCCCAACACAACCATGACTGTGTTCGTTTTAATATTTCGTTATTTACACGAACATTTTTGTATCACATACTTTTTGTTTCAATCACACATAAAGCACACATTTTTGAGTGTTGCTTTATTTGAAGTTCATGTTCTGCTACGTGTAGTGAAAAAAAAACACAGAACATGTACAATAAACAGGTTCGAGTTCAGTTATATTTTAAGTCGTGTTGTGGCTCGTGTAGTAAGAAAAAACACAACATGTACAATTAACAGGTTCGAGTTCAGTTATATTTTAAGTCGTGTTTAAAATATAACTGAACTCGAACCTGTTTATTGTACATGTTGTGTTTTTTCTTACTACACGAGCCACAACACGACTTAAAATATAACTGAACTCGAACCTGTTTATTTTACATGTTCTGTGTTTTTTTTTCACTACACGTAGCAGAACATGAACTTCAAATAAAGCAACACTCAAAAATGTGTGCTTTATGTGTGATTGAAACAAAAAGTATGTGATACAAAAATGTTCGTGTAAATAACGAAATATTAAAACGAACACAGTCATGGTTGTGTTGGGCACCGTAGAAAATTTAGAAACGCACATAATTGATATGAAAATAAAGATATGTGTTGGCTGCTTTTGAACAGAACATTGTGTGTTTCATGTGTGTATTTTCTGAACCTTGGGAAAAATATAAATTTCATTCTATTAACTTAATACGACAAATAAAACTCGATGTTTTTGAACAAATATTTTGCCGTATTGTACTTTGTAAAATATAATTCAGTTACTGCAGCAAAATAACGTGATAATACTTGAGAATACCATGAGCATAATAAGGATTTTTATTTTCCAATTCATATATCGAGGGTTTACTAACGTAACCTTCTATCTCAGAAACCACTACTTTTCAGGAGAGACAAAAAACGTTTTATAATAAGCTTTTGACATTTTTAAACCAATTTTTTTGTAAAATCTACAAAAAATTTAAAATGTCAGTAGATTTTCATGACAACTGTAATATTTTTAAATATTCCACCTTTATTTTTTCGACCGTTTTTGAGATACGTTTTTTCTGTTCAGAAAAATTAATAAAAAAAACGTAACATACGCGCTAACGTTATTCTTAAATAAGAGCATATAAATTAAATTTTTTTATTATTTTATTTCAAAAACTTATTAATAAATTTATTAAATATTTTTAATCAAATAAAAATATTATTAGTACTGACATTTTTTTTTTTTTTTTAATTATAACAAATCAGTTCTTTTCATAACTTTTTTTGTGAGATAAACAATTAGTCTTAATAGTAGTATATTAAGATTACGTAGTTTCAATAATACTTTTATTCACACCAAATAACTTAAAAAATTAAAACAAAATTTTTAATGTTATATTTCAACACTGTTAAGAGATAATATTTAGCGTTGTAGAAGAAAATGTGTTTATTTTTTACGGGCAAAAACGTTGCCATCAATGCCACCTTTACCCTCGTACCATACATAACATAACACCTCGTTACAAAAACGAGCTTTTGTTCTGTCCTATGAACCAAATATACTTTTTCGGAAAGGGGAGAAAAAATAAAAATACACATGTATCGGCGATTTTCATGTACACGTCAGAATTTTTTTTTTTTATGTATAAAGTATTATAGCAGACAAGATAGTTTTTTTAGTTTAATAGTATTTATTTTATTTATGCTTCAGCTCTATCTAGGAGCTGAGTCTTTTAATGCTAAATTATTAATGATTGATTGATAAATTATTAATGAGTAATTGATTATAAAAGGTTCTTCTTTATATACATATTTTCAACCTATATTAACAACAACAATGTGTTACCTGCACTTGGGTCAGCATAAACATAAGTGTGCCAGCGTAACAACAACATACAATAAGAATATACGCAGTCATACAATGTTTTGCAAATGCAGTGGTCAACAATAT
>CAVMKG010000039.1:0-17500 GCA_963682025.1 Cordilura impudica
GTTAAATACAATAAGTGTTACCACATTGCTAATAATAATAATGGCTTGTTTGATGAATAATTGTACCATTAAAGGTGATGGGGAAAGAATGATCACTTGTTGGCTGTGTCATGAGCTATGTCATACTAAATGTAGTGGTCTTTCTGGACTAGTTGCTGATACATAATAATAAAGGGTTACATTGGTGTTGCACTAAATGCCGGAAAATCGAAGTGAATTTCTACCGTTTTTTCAATGATCACAAAAGGAATTCAATGATATCCAGGAAAAGGTAACTAAATTATCGATGTCTATATCTAGTTATGGCAAATTATTTGATGATTATAAATCATTAGATAATTTAAAATCTCCACCTCAATCTTCTCCGAAACGTCGTAAATCGTCACGAAATACAAATAAAGATAAATCTGATAATCTTCCTGCTGTTCCTACGAGTTCAGTAACACTAACATCTGATGCCTCAGTAATTAATTGTAATGCTGATTTTGCCTGTGGGCTTTGCTGAAGTGTCATTAAATAAACCTGTGCCTTCTACAAATACTTGTCCTGTGATAAATGCTGGTCAAATTGTTTCGCTGAGAGCTGTTCCTCCAAAAAAAACTGTTTTTATCTCGCGTTTAGCGATTGAAACTACTGCTGAAGATGTCGATGCCTTTGGTTAGATCTAAGTTGGGCCAACAAGCAGAAATTTCGACATATAAGTTCGTTTTTTCTCAACCTAGATCTATCACTTCCTTTAAAATTACCGTTTCTTATGATCTTTTTGACCGTATTATTGATCGTAGCTTTTGGCCTGAAAATACATTGGTTCGAGAATATATATTTAGACAAAATTCTAACAATATTGGCCGCCTTCCTCAAACTGATTCAAACGTTCCAAAAAACTAAAAGATCTTACTGGTGAAAATATATCATTAGTTTACCAAAATGTTCGTGGTCTGAGAACTAAACTGTCAACTTTATATATTGAAAGTTTCAACATAAGTCATCATATTATCGTATTTACTGAAACTTGGCTTAATCATACCTTTTTAAATTACTGAAATATTTTGTAATAAATATATTTTTAGACGTGACCGTTGCAATAAGATGAATGGCGGTGGCGTTCTTATTGCTGTCTCAAATGTCTTATCATCTGAGGTTTTATTAATTGATTCCTCTTTAAACATCGAATTCGTTGCAGTTTTAATTAAATACAATCATAAAAAAATATTTGTTACTTGCTCATACATCCCTCCATCGTCTCCGCAGTCTTTATATATTACACATGGAGAAGCTATTAAATCTGTTCTACGTTCTGCTAATCCGGATGACTATGTTATTGTTCTTGGAGATTTCAATTTGCCTTCAATTTCGTGGAAGTTCTTACCTGATGAAAAATACTTTGTTCCGACTAAATCAAATGATAAATGTGATGAGCTTTTTAATATTTTTTTTGATTTACATCTTTTTCAAGTAAATGGAATTCTTAATGATCATTCAAAATTATTGGATTTAATATTTGTTAATGAAGTTACTGAATGTTTTACGAAGCGATCAAACCCTATTTCTATTCCTGAAGATGGATATCACCCTACTATTGAAGTAAAATATATCCATTCCATCTGGACTTGTAGACACACCTAAAAAAAAGTGTTAAAGTTTTTTGTTTCGCTCAAACGAATTACACTATGTTTAATGAACTTATAAATAATACAAACTGGCATGATTTATTATCGTTATCTACTGGTACAACTCGTGCCATTGATCAAATGACTGAAGCTTTCTATAACAAGATGTATTCTTTTATTGAGTCATGTGTTCCTAAAAAATTTTTGAAAAACCTTTCTGGACCACCTTGGAATACTAGGAAACTGGCTAGTGTCAAGAATAAAAAAATAAATATTACAAAAAAATATAAGAAAACTGGATCTCTTGTTGATCATGGAAAATACTCCATTTGTCGTGCCGAATATAATACTCTGAATAATTCATGTTATTTAAACTATTTGAACAAAATGAAAAATAATTTTAAACGAAATCCGAAGTCATTCTATAAATTTGTTAACTCTAAGAGAAAAACTAAGGGCTATCCTGCTGTTATGAAATTTCTACATAATGAATCCTGTGATGATACTATTGTATGCAATTTATTTGCTGACTTCTTCTCTACTACTTACTCCGATGCAACTTTTGATGATTCTAATGTCTGCTCATATTCACTGACTGCTACTCAAATTATATCCATTCCTTCTCTTGCTATATCTGTGGTTTCTAATGAATTGAAAAAACTTAAATTTTCCTGCAACAGTGGTCCAGATAAAATTCCGTCCTGTATTTTAATAAAATGTGCTGAAGTTTTAGCTGTACCATTAACACTCATGTTTAATACCTCAATTAAATACGGTTATTTTCCCATTATGTGGAAGGATTCATTCACTATTCCGCTATTCAAATCTGGTAACAAGGTTGATATTACTAATTATCGTGGAATTGCTAAATTAAGTATTATACCTAGAATTTTTGAAAAAATTATAACGGATTATCTATGCCATCAAGTAAATACGTTAATTTCTCCCTTCCAACATGGTTTCCGAAAAAGATGTTCAACCTCTACAAATCTATTACAATTTACTACAATTGTCAACCGTGGTTTTCTTGAACGCAAACAAACAGATGCAATTTATACTGACTTCAGCAAGGCTTTTGATAAAGTCAATCATAAGCTTCTTCTTAAGAAATTACATATGATGGGATTTTCAAATCTTTGCGCAAAGTGGATATATTCTTATTTAACTAATAGAACACAAAAAGTATGTTTTAAAAATGTTACTTCAAAGCCGATAGATGTAATGTCGGGAGTACCACAAGGCAGCCATCTTGGACCGCTTCTTTTTTATACCCTCCACTCCAGTGTGCAGAGGGTATATATAAGTTTGTCATTCCGTTTGTAATAATTAGAAAAAAAAATTTGGACCCCATAAAATATATATATTTGTGATCCTTATAACAACCGGAGTTGATATAGCGATGTCCGTCTGTCCGTCTGTCCGTCTGTCCGTCTGTGGAAATCACGATGACGGCATCAATCGGGCAGCTAGGGTGCTCGTTGGCATAAAAAATGATTCATTAACATCCTGAAAAGTTTGCTATTTAAAATCGTCCAAATCGGTCAATTAGGGCCCGAGATTTGAATGAAGAACTAAAAAAAGTCTTGAAAAAATATAATTTTCTATGTTGTTCTTGTCACGATCACGCCCTCAATAGGATAGCTAGGGTGATAATTTTTAGTGAGAATGATTCACCAAATTCATGGGAAGATTTCTACTTCAAAAATTATTAAAATCGGTGGAACAGGTCCAGGTAAATCTATGAAAAATTAAAAAAAAAATGAAAAACATGATGTTTCCATATTGTTCCTGTTGTTATTCTAAATGTTCCATTGTTGTCATAGCTGGACTTGTTGTTTTTGTGGTCGTTGTGATAATAATATAATAAAAACGAACCCTTTGTACATTTTTTTGTGAACTCTGGTAGAAAATTTTAAAAGTTTCCATTATTTTGGCATCACTAAAAAAATTTGTTAGATCATTTCTGTCATTGTCACGAGCCTGCATGCAAAATTTCGGATCGATTGGCTCACGGGAAAGGGGCTACAAATCGATCCAAAATTTTGTCGACAAGCAGACACTACCAGTTAATATAAAGGCAGTAAATAAAGGGGTAAAAGTTCACCAATAATTTAAAAAACAAATTTTTATGTATTAATTTATTTAAAGAAAAAAATAATTAAATGAAATAGTAATAATAATAAAAAAAAATAATATACAATACAAAAAAAAAAAAGAATATATAAATAAAATAAAATAAAGATAAATGCATTCATAGCATTATAATACATATAAAAGGTCAATGTTTTCTAACCGTAACCGTAACGAGTCAGTTGTTTTTTTTTACATGAAAATCATTTAAAACAGTTACCGAACGTAACCGGAACGTCCCAATACTTTTCATGTGAAAAAAAGGCTGACACGTTACGTAACAGTTACATGTCGCTAACTTGTTCTTTACACAGGCTACTGCTTTTGCAGCCAACTTCAAGTCTATTTATATAGTTTCGTAAGCATAACTGATAAAATTGTTTCTATTAAAAACTAAAATGGATACATATATTGGAGGTGCTTTAATACAAAAGAGTTAACGAAACAAAATCAAAAAAAAAAAACAACTCTACAACATCAACAATGGCAGTCATATGTTCTTCAAATAGAAAAAAAAACTGCAAGTGTGTTTTGTTGGCTACAAAACAAAAATAGTGTTGACAATATAACAAAATATGTAAAAGAAGTTAGTGCTATGAAATATTTTATTTTGTTTAAAAAAAAAATCGCAAAATGAAAGGCTATAATTCCATTAATAATCAAAAGGCGTTAAACTAATTTATTTATTTTTACGTTGTACTAATGCATTTTAAATAAGTAAAAGTAATTGTATATTTAAATAAAAATTCATTTGTATTATATGTTGCTGTCGTATTCAGAAAAATCAAGTAGCTGACTATGCGACTACAAATGCTGCTGCCAGCAGTCGTCTATGTGTTTCATTCATGATGTTGCATTTTTTTGCGAGCAATACTTACATATATTCTAAATAAAGAAATAATAGTTCTTTTCATACTGCGAAATCTATACAAATATATGTACAAATACTATATGTCAAATTTCAAATTTGCAATAATTGATACATTTTTGAAAGAAAATTGTATAATATGAAATGCCTTTAATTTATTTCATAGAAAACAATTTTTTGAGGTGCGTGGATTTTCCATATTTACTGTTTTACTATTTTCGTAATGAGGTTAAATGAGTTAAAAAGAATTTAAAATATTTGAAAATATTAGGTGAGGATCCTCAAGATGTAATATACGATCGGTCTAAAACTTTTCACTTAGAGCCACAGTTAAATTCGAAACAACAAAAACCCATATATTTTGTGCATAAAGTTTAACATTAAATGTGCTTTTCTAAAATGTTTATATATTTTTTCTCATTCATTTCTGACCATCTTCAATGTAAATTTACCAAAGTTTTTTTTATTGCAATATGTATATAAAACTTAAAAATTTAATATTTTTTATTGTGTATTAACTTATTATTCTGCGATTTTCATTACATCACAAAATGTTACAAATTGGCACTACTGTTTCAAAAACAGAAAACTTCTAAATCAGTTGAAAACAGTTGATCTGTAAAACTGTGTGTGAAATTGTGTCAAATAAAATTACAAATATTAATAAATATAATAATACATATATATATATATATATTATTAATTTTGTTAAGAATTAGCACAAAATTGATTTTCCATTTTGCATTTCATTTATAAAGAATTCTGCCATATTTTGTTAAAGGGAAAATCCATTTTTGTTATATTAAAAAAAACAGACTTGCATTTAATTTTTCCGTGACTGCCTCAATAATTGCGTAGATGCCACCACAATATTTTTTCTAATTAAAACAGTTGATCTGTAAAACTGTGTGTGAAATTGTGTCAAATAAAATTACAAATATTAATAAATATAATAATACATATATATATTTTATTAATTTTGTTAAGAATTAGCACAAAATTGATTTTCCATTTTGCATTTCATTTATAAAGAATTCTGCCATATTTTGTTAAAGGGAAAATCCATTTTTGTTATATTAAAAAAAACAGACTTGCATTTAATTTTTCCGTGACTGCCTCAATAATTGCGTAGATGCCACCACAATATTTTTTCTAATTAAATATTAACCAATATCTAACTAGAATTATGATTTATTCCGACTAAAAAGTTCCAATTAAAAGTTATTCATCCCAATTATGAATATTCTCAAGGAATTTCTTTCGCACGGAAAATACATTTCTCGAGAAAAAAATTCCTCCAATTATAAATTCCGCGTGAACAAAAAATGATTAACTGGCATCATCGAATTTCGAAGCCACTTGCTTTGCTTATTGACAATTTATTTTCTATTTTTTGTGTGTGTGCAAACGACCCTACAATAAATGTCCCAATAAACATTTTTGTTTGCTATCAACTTGAGGTGCATTTGAGATCAAATACATTTCTCAAATCTCCAACGTTAATTCTCAAATGCCCTCAATAGTTCGAATATAGTCTTCTCAACTTAAAAGGCACATTTTTTATATGGCGATTTTCATAGTTATCAAATTGAGAAATTTGTGATTCTCAACTTGATAGCAAAGAAATTTTTCCAATCGGTATCAAATGGAAGGTACGGAATTGCCATATTAAAAAATATTATACTAATTTTAGAAATGAAAACAATGTACTTTTTTTAATGTTTCAATTTAATTTCATTATATATTTAACATTACTATGTACATATTTAACATTAAATGTACATATTATGTACATTTTTTAAAATCTAGAATTAAAAATAAATGAATTAATTAGTTGTACATTTTTTGAAAAATTCGACAAAAAGCAAAAATAATTAAAAATGTATCAATGATTTATTTGTACTTTTTTGGCATTTTTTAATTTAATTTATTATTTATGACATATTTAAATAATATCTCAGACTTAACACAAATCGTATTCAAGTTGAAAAAATGTTTGGTCTCAAGTGGAGAAAAGTGTTGGATATCCAATTGAGAGTAAAAATGTTTCTCAAAGATTGGAAAAAATGTTAAATCTCAACTTGATGTCAAGTTGAAAGCAAACAAGAAGAAAAATTGTTCAACCCAAGTTGAGAATTACATTTGACATCAATTTAAGGACTTAACTTTTCTCCAACATTGGAGAAATAATATTTCAATGCATACTGGGGAATGACCGAAACTAACACATAAACAGTTTTTTCCTATTTGAAAAACATATGACTGTCATTGTTGCTGTTGTAGAGTTGTTATACCCTCCACTCCAGTGTGCAGAGGGTATATATAAGTTTGTCATTCCGTTTGTAATAATTAGAAAAAAAATTTTGGACCCCATAAAATTTATATATTTGTGATCCTTATAACAACCGGAGTTGATATAGCGATGTCCGTCTGTCCGTCTGTCCGTCTGTGGAAATCACGATGACGGCATCAATCCGGCAGCTAGGGTACTCGTTGTCATAAAAATGATTCACTAACATCCTGAGAAGTTTGCTATTTAAAATCGTCCAAATCGGTCGATTAGGGCCCGAGATTTGAATGAAGAACTAAAAAAGTCTTGAAAAAAAATAATTTCCTATGTTGTTCTTGTCACGATCACGCCCTCAATAGTGCAGCTACAGTGATCATTTTTAGTGAGAATGATTCACCAAATTCATGGAAAGATTTCTACTTCAAAAATCATTAAAATCGGTGGAACAGGTCCAGGGAAATCTCTGAAAAATAAAAAAAAAATGAAAAACATGATATTTCTATATTGTTCTTGTTGTTATTCTAAATGTTGCATTGTTTTCATAGCTGGACTTGTTGTTTTTGTGGTCGTTATGGTAATAATATAAGAAAAACAAACCCTTTGTACATTTTTTTATCAACTCTGGTAGAAAAATTTAAAAGTTTCCATTGTTTTGGCATCATTTCTGTCATTGCCACAAGCCTGCCTGCAAAATTTCAGATCGATTGGGTCACGGGAAAGTGGTTAAAATCGATCCAAAATTTTTTCGACAAGCAGACACTACGAGTTAATATAAAGGGAGTAAAAATTCACCAACATCTAAAGCAAATAATGCTAAAATACCTAGTTGTTAATGAAAAAAACAATTGGGCAATTCACAATGGGTAATGTATCGTTGTATCTTGTATCGTGTATCACTTTACAATAGTGTAAAATTGTTGTTCCAACTTCATTTGCTATGTTTAGTAAATGTTGTATATTGTATCATAACATATCAGTTCCAAGTGAATGCCAGTTTTTATGAAAAAGAAAAAACAAATACATAGAATATTATCAGCATAAATAATTATAAAATAAAATATGGCAAATAATGCAAATAACGCAAATACATCGATAAGTTTATTTATATAAAAATTAATGTTTATATTTTTAGTATGTATTTTCTCTTTCAGTACCAACCAAAACATTTAACATTTTTTTTTTTTCATTATAAATTAAAATGCAAGAGGTACGTAACTAAAACTCCAGGGTATATCTCACGACCAAAAAGCAAACACTGACAAGTGTTTTCTCTTATACAAAATAGCAGAAGCGACGAAGCGATCTTTCCTCGTTGGATCGAAAATTACTAAAGAAAGCGTTTTACAATATGAAAATACAACTGAGTGTTCACAACAAATGATTGTATTGAGTATTTCAATACAACATACAATATACAACACCTGTTGTGAATTGCCCAAATGTAAATTTAGCAAAAAAATTTATGTATTAATTTATTTAAAGAGAAAAACACAAAAATAACGTTTGATGTTGTATTTTTTGTGTGTAATATTTAAATATACATACATACACATATTAAATAATACAAATAATGTACATATATTATATATATGTATGTATGTATGTATATTCATAGTAACTGCATGTTAGAAATAAATCGGTTATTTTATTTACATAAAATTCTGCAGTATTTTGTTGTGGGGAAAATACATTTCTTTTGTATAACAGAGTGTCACTTCATTTTGCTCAGCGTGACTATGCCACAGTAGATGCCGCCATAATTTTTGTTTGTTCTAATTAGCTTTGCAATAGTTATTTCTATTTTAACATGAATGTTAATATTTTCAACTAGATATCATACAGAACAATGTTAAGAGTATACACGGGTTGGTCTTTTATTTCATACGTTTTTTCATTATTCTTTTACAAATATGAACATAAGTTTGGCATATTACCCACCAATCTCACATCACACTGCAAGTTCGAAAAACTCAATACACTCACATTTTTTTTACTAATACACACACATTTTCCGAAGTGGTCACACTAATGGCACCAAATTTTTCGTGCGAATAGTGGCAGACACTAACGATGATTAATGTTACCCTGTTATAAATTTAATGCAAATTTACTGGATTCTGTAAAATTGTAATTAAAGTTTTAACTTGTTAAATCTATTATAATGATTTATTTTTTGAAATGCGCATACAAAAACGCAAGTTTGTTAATTATAGAGCATAAATATTATTAACTATTATTAAAATAATACTAATAATAATAAATGTAAACATTTTCCCTCAAACATGTGCCTGTATAATAAACTTGGTAACTCTACTTAAAATAAAATAAGAGAGAGAAGTATACAAATTTTTTCAAGTTTACACTTCGACAACATTTTAAAAATGAGATTGCAGTCAGATGTTTGAGCATAAAATTTAATGGCGATGGATTCGACTAATTCGAACAATTTTTCGTTGATAATACGTACACAACGATTTTACAATTTCAGTGTGATGTGAGATTGGGGGGTTAACTTTTTGTTGTCTTTACAAAATAGAGTTACCGAGTTCGTCAATGAGTTTTTTGCTTACAAAACAGTTCTACATAGTTATATAGAATTATTATTCTGCTTTACCTATAAAATATCTGATTGCGATTACATTTAATTTTTAAAAATTGTTTATAATTAATAAAGCATTATTATTCACATAAATACAAAATTTCACTTTTTAAATTTTCCATTCAAATTTAAGAAAATATCAATTATAATAAAAACTGAAAATAAAATTTCCAATTATAAATTAGGAAATATTAATTGAGTTTCAGAAAATTATATCAAAACGTCGGAAATAATAATTTTAAATTTAGAAATATCTTTACATTTAAAAATGTTTACATTTAAAAAAAATATTGCCATTCAGGAGATATTAATAACTTTTCAGTACCGCGATTCAGTAACTTCTTTTAACGATAGTCGAATTGTAAAAAAAAAGAAAATTGCAAAATTATCAGTAAAATTTTGAAACGATATTCGCTATTGTTAAAGTCAGCTGTTGTTGTTATCTAAACGACAACCATTTTTGTGTTGTTTATCCAATCGATAAAAACTTAAATTTTTAGGTTGAAATGTCGTCATACATAAATAAAAATCATGAAATAGTGAAAATATTTTGCTTTAATTAAAAAACTTTTTTATATAAATAAAAAAATTAAATAGCATATTCAATTCATTATTTCATTTTCAAATAAATAAACAGAAATATTAGTAAAAAAAATAAAGATATTAAACATAAACATAAAATCATCCTGTCAAACACGAAGTAATTTGTTTTTTCTATTCTTTGTGTTTTTCGCTTATTTTGACAGAGATGCCACTCCTTTACAATTTAAATAAATAGAAAAACAGATTTGTCGATATTAATTTATATTCAATGAATTTAAGAAAACCTCAAATGATATTTAAGAATTGCTAACATAAAAATTGTTACATAAGTAAACGTAATTTTATGAGAATGTTATTTTTTATATATAAATTTTCACAATTTTTTTTGGATGAAAATTTAAAGTTTTTCAGAAAATAAAGATAACATTAAATTATTTTATTTAAAATGTTTGGGACTTTTCGTTTTTTGCGTTTTTCATCCCTAATTTGATTATTTATTATTATAAATTTATTCTCTATGTTTTCAAAATATGGCAATATTTTAAAAAAAAGTTGAGAGAGCTTTTTTTTTTGGTTATTATTTTGTTACTTCATCCGACCTATATGGCCACAATGAAGAAATATTTGGCCAGTTAAAAGAAACTATACAGCCATCTCCAATTAGCACGATTTAATGCATATAGCCACTCTACACAACCATTACCTTTGCAATGGAGGTTAGGGCGAGCTATTTAATTAGCAAAAACTAAATTAAACGAGAAGTTATGTCATATAACCGGAAACGCATGCATATAGGTATATAACCAAAATGCATGCCGATCAGCAACCACGATGACCAAAAAGCAAACACCGAAATTAATCCGAAATAATAGAAAAGAAGAAAACCAACCCAAAGAATTTGCTGAAATAATTTGGTATTAAGTTTAACAAATTGTTTACTTTTTCATTTACATTTATTATCAAGACTCAAACCGAGGTGGAGGGTATCAAAGATTCGGCACAGCCGAATTTAACACTCTTACTTGTTCTTTGTTTATAAACGATCTTCCGAATGTTATTCGTTTTTCAAACATCTTGATGTATGCGGATGATGTCAAAATTTTCTTCTGCTATAATCAACACTCTGATCATGTTTTTCTCCAAAATGATTTGAATTCATTTTATTCTTGGTGTAATTTAAATTTAATGGAGCTAAACCTTAAAAAGTGTAAACATATGCGTTTCGTCAGAAAGAGGCCGATATCTGTCAACTATATGCTGGGTGATTATTGTCTCGATAAAGTAGATAACTTTATAGATCTTGGTGTTTTATTGGATCATAAACTGACCTTTGTTCCTCATATAACAATTACTGTCAACAAAGCCAGAGGTGTACTTGGTTTCATAAAACGTTGGGCTAAAGAGTTTAATGATCCCTATGTCACCAAAACTTTATATACGTCACTTGTGAGACCTATACTGGAATATGCTTCTATTATTTGGGACCCAATCTACCAAATTCATGCCGACAGTCTGGAAGCTGTGCAGAAACAATTCCTTTTGTTTTGTCTTCGGAGTTTAAACTTCAATCCAAGTAATCTTCCATCCTATACCAGCAGACTTGCCCTTATTAAGCTACCAACTTTAAAAAGCCGGAGAACTATGCTAAATGTTTCATTTCTTCTTAATATAATTAATGGTGATGTTTGTTCCGGTTTTTTGATTAACAATATATCATTCAACATACCTCAACGACCAACACGTTACTTCTCACCTTTATCTGTACAGTTCTATAGAGCTAATTATGCAAATGCAGACCCTCTCAGGAGAATGTGTATTCAATTTAATGAACTTTATAGATTTATTGATTTCTCATTAAATACTAATCTAATTAAAAGTAAAATAATATGCTTTTTAAATGCATGAATATCTATGTACTAAAATTAATTTTAAAATGTTTTTCTTTGTAAATAGTCTGTAAGGATTAATTCCATAGACCAATATACGAATAAAATAAAAATATACATATACATATACATATACATATACATATACATATACATATACATATACATATACATATACATATACATATACATATACATATACATATACATATACATATACATATACATATACATATACATATACATATACATATACATATACATATACATATACATATACATATACATATACATATACATATACATATACATATACATATACATATACATATACATATACATATACATATACATATACATATACATATACATATACATATACATATACATATACATATACATATACATATACATATACATATACATATACATATACATATACATATACATATACATATACATATACATATACATATACATATACATATACATATACATATACATATACATATACATATACATATACATATACATATACATATACATATACATATACATATACATATACATATACATATACATATACATATACATATACATATACATATACATATACATATACATATACATATACATATACATATACATATACATATACATATACATATACATATACATATACATATACATATACATATACATATACATATACATATACATATACATATACATATACATATACATATACATATACATATACATATACATATACATATACATATACATATACATATACATATACATATACATATACATATACATATACATATACATATACATATACATATACATATACATATACATATACATATACATATACATATACATATACATATACATATACATATACATATACATATACATATACATATACATATACATATACATATACATATACATATACATATACATATACATATACATATACATATACATATACATATACATATACATATACATATACATATACATATACATATACATATACATATACATATACATATACATATACATATACATATACATATACATATACATATACATATACATATACATATACATATACATATACATATACATATACATATACATATACATATACATATACATATACATATACATATACATATACATATACATATACATATACATATACATATACATATACATATACATATACATATACATATACATATACATATACATATACATATACATATACATATACATATACATATACATATACATATACATATACATATACATATACATATACATATACATATACATATACATATACATATACATATACATATACATATACATATACATATACATATACATATACATATACATATACATATACATATACATATACATATACATATACATATACATATACATATACATATACATATACATATACATATACATATACATATACATATACATATACATATACATATACATATACATATACATATACATATACATATACATATACATATACATATACATATACATATACATATACATATACATATACATATACATATACATATACATATACATATACATATACATATACATATACATATACATATACATATACATATACATATACATATACATATACATATACATATACATATACATATACATATACATATACATATACATATACATATACATATACATATACATATACATATACATATACATATACATATACATATACATATACATATACATATACATATACATATACATATACATATACATATACATATACATATACATATACATATACATATACATATACATATACATATACATATACATATACATATACATATACATATACATATACATATACATATACATATACATATACATATACATATACATATACATATACATATACATATACATATACATATACATATACATATACATATACATATACATATACATATACATATACATATACATATACATATACATATACATATACATATACATATACATATACATATACATATACATATACATATACATATACATATACATATACATATACATATACATATACATATACATATACATATACATATACATATACATATACATATACATATACATATACATATACATATACATATACATATACATATACATATACATATACATATACATATACATATACATATACATATACATATACATATACATATACATATACATATACATATACATATACATATACATATACATATACATATACATATACATATACATATACATATACATATACATATACATATACATATACATATACATATACATATACATATACATATACATATACATATACATATACATATACATATACATATACATATACATATACATATACATATACATATACATATACATATACATATACATATACATATACATATACATATACATATACATATACATATACATATACATATACATATACATATACATATACATATACATATACATATACATATACATATACATATACATATACATATACATATACATATACATATACATATACATATACATATACATATACATATACATATACATATACATATACATATACATATACATATACATATACATATACATATACATATACATATACATATACATATACATATACATATACATATACATATACATATACATATACATATACATATACATATACATATACATATACATATACATATACATATACATATACATATACATATACATATACATATACATATACATATACATATACATATACATATACATATACATATACATATACATATACATATACATATACATATACATATACATATACATATACATATACATATACATATACATATACATATACATATACATATACATATACATATACATATACATATACATATACATATACATATACATATACATATACATATACATATACATATACATATACATATACATATACATATACATATACATATACATATACATATACATATACATATACATATACATATACATATACATATACATATACATATACATATACATATACATATACATATACATATACATATACATATACATATACATATACATATACATATACATATACATATACATATACATATACATATACATATACATATACATATACATATACATATACATATACATATACATATACATATACATATACATATACATATACATATACATATACATATACATATACATATACATATACATATACATATACATATACATATACATATACATATACATATACATATACATATACATATACATATACATATACATATACATATACATATACATATACATATACATATACATATACATATACATATACATATACATATACATATACATATACATATACATATACATATACATATACATATACATATACATATACATATACATATACATATACATATACATATACATATACATATACATATACATATACATATACATATACATATACATATACATATACATATACATATACATATACATATACATATACATATACATATACATATACATATACATATACATATACATATACATATACATATACATATACATATACATATACATATACATATACATATACATATACATATACATATACATATACATATACATATACATATACATATACATATACATATACATATACATATACATATACATATACATATACATATACATATACATATACATATACATATACATATACATATACATATACATATACATATACATATACATATACATATACATATACATATACATATACATATACATATACATATACATATACATATACATATACATATACATATACATATACATATACATATACATATACATATACATATACATATACATATACATATACATATACATATACATATACATATACATATACATATACATATACATATACATATACATATACATATACATATACATATACATATACATATACATATACATATACATATACATATACATATACATATACATATACATATACATATACATATACATATACATATACATATACATATACATATACATATACATATACATATACATATACATATACATATACATATACATATACATATACATATACATATACATATACATATACATATACATATACATATACATATAACATGATAATGTTTACATATAAATGCATATTTGAACTTTGAACTCAGTGCATGTCCAGAAAGCATTGTCCGATTTGGCTTAAATTTTGCGCACTAAAGTCTTAGATTCAGTGCTTAAATTTTGCGCACTAAAGTCTTAGATTCAGTGTCACAAAAATCCTACCCGCACGACTTGATGTTCCAAAAAAATAAAGTGGCAGTCGCCCTAATGTATATATTCAATTTAAATAACACACCCATCAGTTAGCCGTTATTTTTATTCAAATATTACAATATTTATGTGAGCAATTCTTAAAAGTATGTGTAATATATTTTTATACTATGTATAGTAATCGTTTATGGTGCTTAAAATAAAATCTGATAACGTCTAGTGAACGTTCAGTAAAAACATTGGAGAGCGAATATGCTTCTAAAGTTTAACTGCTTTATCAGTTTCCAAATTTAGCCTGAAGAGTTTTCTCTGCAACTATGCTGAGTTTGAATTGTAATAATACAATTAGATATATGGTTATGGTTGATATTGTCTGCAAATAAATATTTTATATAAATTATATAGTTAATATTAAATCAATTAAAAGTCTTAATACCGCTGTAAGAAGTTCACGGTTTATCAAACCGTATCCTTGCATGCTAACAACTGGTGGATTTAACTCAATTGCTGAAATAAAATGATCGATTTCTCTTTGGGTTTGTACGTCCATCTGCAGGAGATTAACGGAAAGCAATGTATTTTGCACACCCTGTGCCATAACTGTACTAGCATTATGCGCACAATCACAAACAATAAAGAGCAAAGAAGCGCAATAAATCGTTAGAACCACCAATCCTAGCACCTTGTATGAAAATCCAGAATCAAATATTTCAGATAGAGCTCCATACGATCCAATGGTAATATTAATGGACCTACAATAAAAAAATTTCACAAAATATTGAACAGTTCGAAAAGTTTCTATAAGTCATGTTTACATGAACAAACAATAAGTTGAATAAGTTCGGGCGTACACATTACCAAGCGTTTGAAGAATTTCGCTTAAGTTAAGCCACAAACGACGATATTGGGAGACGATTCTAGAATTACATTCAATTTTCATATCCTGCAAGGAAATTTATTAAATATTTATATTAAATATTTTATTATTTGATTATTTAATACATATATACATATACATATACATATACATATACAAATACATATACATATACATATACATATACATATACATATACATATACATATACA
>CAVMKG010000039.1:30000-32908 GCA_963682025.1 Cordilura impudica
TACATATACATATACATATACATATACATATACATATACATATACATATACATATACATATACATATACATATACATATACATATACATATACATATACATATACATATACATATACATATACATATACATATACATATACATATACATATACATATACATATACATATACATATACATATACATATACATATACATATACATATACATATACATATACATATACATATACATATACATATACATATACATATACATATACATATACATATACATATACATATACATATACATATACATATACATATACATATACATATACATATACATATACATATACATATACATGATAATTTTTACATATAAATGCATATTTGAACTTTGAACTCAGTGCATGTCCAGAAAGCATTGTCCGATTTGGCTTAAATTTTGCGCACTAAAGTCTTAGATTCAGTGTCACAAAAATCCTACCCGCACGACTTGATATTCCAAAAAAATAAAGTGGCAGTCGCCCTAATGTATATATTCAATTTAAATAACACACCCATCAGTTAGCCGTTATTTTTATTCAAATATTACAATATTTATGTGAGCAATTCTTAAAAGTATGTGTAATATATTTTTATACTATGTATAGTAATCGTTTATGGTGCTTAAAATAAAATCTGATAACGTCTAGTGAACGTTCAGTAAAAACATTGGAGAGCGAATATGTTTCTTAAAGTTTAACTGCTTTATCAGTTTCCAAATTTAGCCTGAAGAGTTTTCTCTGCAACTATGCTGAGTTTGAATTGTAATAATACAATTAGATATATAGTTATGGTTGATATTGTCTGCAAATAAATATTTTATATAAATTATATAGTTAATATTATCAATTAAAAGTCTTAATACCGCTGTAAGAAGTTCACGGTTTATCAAACCGTATCCTTGCATGCTAACAACTGGTGGATTTAACTCAATTGCTGAAATGAAATGATCGATTTCTCTTTGGGTTTGTACGTCCATCTGCAGGAGATTAACGGAAAGCAATGTATTTTGCACACCCTGTGCCATAACTGTACTAGCATTATGCGCACAATCACAAACAATAAAGAGCAAAGAAGCGCAATAAATCGTTAGAACCACCAATCCTAGCACCTTGTATGAAAATCCAGAATCAAATATTTCAGATAGAGCTCCATACGATCCAATGGTAATATTAATGGACCTACAATAAAAAAATTTCACAAAATATTGAACAGTTCGAAAAGTTTCTATAAGTCATGTTTACATGAACAAACAATAAGTTGAATAAGTTCGGGCGTACACATTACCAAGCGTTTGAAGAATTTCGCTTAAGTTAAGCCACAAACGACGATATTGGGAGACGATTCTAGAATTACATTCAATTTTCATATCCTGCAAGGAAATTTATTAAATATTTATATTAAATATTTTATTATTTGATTATTTAATACATATATACATATACACATACATATACATATCCATATACATATACATATACATATACATATACATATACATATACATATACATATACATATACATATACATATACATATACATATACATATACATATACATATACATATACATATACATATACATATACATATACATATACATATACATATACATATACATATACATATACATATACATATACATATACATATACATATACATATACATATACATATACATAACATATACATATACATATACATATACATATACATATACATATACATATACATATACATATACATATACATATACATATACATATACATATACATATACATATACATATACATATACATATACATATACATATACATATACATATACATATACATATACATATACATATACATATACATATACATATACATATACATATACATATACATATACATATACATATACATATACATATACATATACATACATATACATATACATATACATATACATATACATATACATATACATATACATATACATATACATATACATATACATATACATATACATATACATATACATATACATATACATATACATATACATATACATATACATATACATATACATATACATATACATATACATATACATATACATATACATATACATATACATATACATATACATATACATATACATATACATATACATATACATATACATATACATATACATATACATATACATATACATATACATATACATATACATATACATATACATATACATATACATATACATATACATATACATATACATATACATATACATATACATATACATATACATATACATATACATATACATATACATATACATATACATATACATATACACATACATATACATATACATATACATATACATATACATATACATATACATATACATATACATATACATATACATATACATATACATATACATATACATATACATATACATATACATATACATATACATGATAATTTTTACATATAAATGCATATTTGAACTTTGAACTCAGTGCATGTCCAGAAAGCATTGTCCGATTTGGCTTAAATTTTGCGCACTAAAGTCTTAGATTCAGTTTCACAAAAATCCTACCCGCACGACTTGATATTCCAAAAAAATAAAGTGGCAGTCGCCCTAATGTATATATTCAATTTAAATAACACACCCATCAGTTAGCCGTTATTTTTATTCAAATATTACAATATTTATGTGAGCAATTCTTAAAAGTATGTGTAATATATTTTTATACTATGTATAGTAATCGTTTATGGTGCTTAAAATAAAATCTGATAACGTCTAGTGAACGTTCAGTAAAAACATTGGAGAGCGAATATGTTTCTTAAAGTTTAACTGCTTTATCAGTTTCCAAATTTAGCCTG
>CAVMKG010000040.1:0-10000 GCA_963682025.1 Cordilura impudica
TGGAGAAAATACCAATATGTCTTCAGTGGGGATATTCAGAAAATGTATCGCCAAATTCTAATAGACCCTTCAGATAGACCATTTCAAAGAATATTATTTCAAGAAAAAGCACACGGCCCTATTAAAGATTACGAACTCAAAACCGTAACTTTTGGTATAAATTGCGCTCCATTTCTTGCAATTCGTACTCTTCTCCAGCTTGCAGAGGACTCTCAAACGTTTAACCCAAAGGCAGCGTCAATTTTACGAACTGAAACCTATGTCGATGACGTTCTCTCAGGTGGATATTCTATTGAAGATACTCTTTCAGCTCAAACAGAACTCATTAGCACCCTAAAGTCAGCGGGATTTATCTTGAAGAAAACCACTGCAAATGACGCCAAGTTACTCTCTCATCTTCCACAATAGGACTTGTATGATTCAAACTTTTTACGTTTACCCGAATCAAGTTCCACTAAAACTCTTGGCATTAAGTGGAATGCTCTCACAGACTCATTTTGTTATTCATTTTCACCTGTTTCTCACGCCACAGCAGCCACTAAACGACAAATTCTGTCTTCGGTTGCAAAGCTGTTCGATCCAGCAGGATGGCTAGCTCCCGTTGTTATTCGAGGGAAAATGCTCATGCAACAATTGTGGTTAGAAAATTTACAATGGGATGAACATGTAAGCTCAAAATCTCTACAAATATGGATTGAGTTGCTCACTGATCTCACTCAGCTTGAAGCTGTAAATATTCCTCGATGGTTACAATACACACCATCAGATCTCATACAGATACATGGATTTTCTGACGCTTCAAAATTCGCATACTATGCAACTGTCTATATACGTTGTCAAACATCTACCGCTAATGTGTTCTCAAACCTCTTAGTTGCAAAAAGTAAAGTAGCTCCAATACAAACTGTTTGTTTACCCAGGTTAGAGCTAAATGGAGCTGTTTTGCTCACAAACTTAGTTAACCACATTATATCATCTCTTAATTTCAATACGCAAGAAGTATTTTTATGGACTGATTCTTCCATTGTGTTAGGCTGGATTTCAAAACCACATACGACATGGGAAACTTTTGTTGCTAACCGTGTATCTCATATTCAACGGTTACTACCGAAAGCAACATGGTTCCACGTTCCTACCCACGATTATCCAGCCGATCTTGGTACTCGTGGTTGTAAACCACAGGACCTCGTTAATAATTCTCTCTGGTGGCAAGGACCACCATGGAATACGAACTCACCCTCAGAATGGCCAAATAAGAATCCACTCAAACCCGCAGAATATCATAACAAAGTACAAGTTTTACATGCAGCCGACCACAAATATGATATTCTCATAAATTTCTCATCTTACCATAAGGCCTTGCGCATTTTGAGTTACGTATTTCGGTTTTTTGGCAACAGTATTTCAAAAATAAGACCGAATACCCATCACTTTTACTCTACTCTGGAGCTAACTCAACAAGAAGTGAGTTCGGTAAAAAATAAGCTCATAATTCTGGCTGAAAAATCTTTTTATACTGAAGAGTATCACAAAATTTCAAATTCTCAAGAAATTAATCAAACCAGCCCTTTAAAAATGTTTGATCCATTTTTAGATGCCAATTCGACACTACGTGTTAATGGTCGATTATCACAGACGTCACTACCATACAACGAGCGTTACGCAGTCATATTACCCGGAAATTCCCGATTCTGTCACCTTTATTTAACTCATTTACATACATTTCTGTCTCATGCGGAATGTAATCAAATGTGTAGAATAGTTCAGACCGAGTTTTTCGTTTCTGGACTCAAACCTAGAATAAAAAATATAATACGTCATTGCAAAACGTGCATTATATATAAACAAAAACCATGCTCCCAAATTATGGCACCGCTCCCCCCTGAAAGGTGCAATCTGTCTCGTCCCTTCCAGACAACAGGCATTGACTTCGCTGGCCCATTTGAACTTACAAGTTCAAATTTATGCAAGGCAGCTCCCATAAAGCGTTATGTCAGTGTGTTTGTCTGTTTTAGCACAAAAGCTGTTCACTTAGAAGCGTGTTCAGATTTATCTTCTGCAGCGTTCCAAGCTGCATTCTCTCGCTTCGTCGGGAGGCGTGGGCTCCCCCAAAAGGTAGTTTCTGATAATGGAAGAAACTTTCTCGGCGCTAGTCGGACACTTGAACGCGAATTCTCTCATTTTATAGAATCGGTCACAAAAGATGTATCACAAAAATACATTACTCACGGCTTCGAGTGGAAATTTATACCCCCACACGCGCCTCATATGGGCGGTCTGTGGGAAGCCGCAGTAAAGAGTTTCAACTTTCACTTGAAAAGGATAACAGGTGCCCAACGATTTAACTTTAAAGAGTTTTCAACCATTTCAACTCGTATAGAAGGCGTTCTTAACTCTCGCCCACTATCCGCCATGTCTGAAGACCCAACAGATCTCACTGCCTTAACTCCCGGACACTTTCTCACCGGAGCTACCATAATGGCTCTGCCTGAACCTGATGCTCAGAATATGTCCCTCATTAATCGATGGGAAAAATTAAAAGCACTCCATCATCAGTTCTCTATAAGATGGAAAGAGGACTATTTAAAGTCTTTGCATAAACGCTATAAATGGAAGACTTCTACCCCAAATATACAAAGTGGCGATCTTGTTGTTGTAATGGACGATTTACAACCGCCTTATGAATGGCGCCTAGGGAGGGTAGAAAAACGTATCCCGGTACAGACAATAACGTGCGTATTGCGGATGTACGCATTTCTACAGGAATCATTAACCGACCCATAGTTAAATTATGCTATTTACCCCTTTTAAAAGATGACATTTTGCCTACCCACGAATTTATATAAAATTACCCTACTTATTTCCCGGGGTTCAAGTTAAAATACCTACCCAATATATCAGCATTATTAAGTATATCTACTAATAAATTTCTCTTATTCTACTATTTTTTTTCCAAACAGTCCAACCAACTACAGACGCAACAGCAGCCGAAGCAACAACATCAACAACCGTAGACGCGATCCGGAAATTCATAAATGTATGGTTTGTCATCTTTACCACCCCCTAAGACTTTGCCAAAAATTTCTGAAAATGAGCACCAAAATGCGAAACCACATGGTGAATACCTATAACTATTGTGTCAACTGTTTGGCCCGCAGCCATGATTTACGGGCATGCCAGTCGATGGACACTTGCCGCAGGTGCAACTCGTATCACCATACCTTGCTACATCCTACTAACCACAAGGTCACTCAACCGAAGGCAATTACTACACAGCAATTGCGAAACCGCCAAAATCAACGGCTAACAATCACCAAAACCACCAGGCTAAAGTTCAACAAAACCAGCAAACATCACCAGCAACGTTTCCCGACGCCAAAGTCATCTACGAGGCTATACGATCATTGGCACATGTGCTTTGCGTGGCCGAACAGAAGCCAACGGTTGCATGACTGCAAGGAGGGCGCCATGTTCAAACTAGGTTTGAACAATAATAATTATTGTACGTTTTGATATAATATTAATTCCGTTTCATTCCATTATTTTAAATATTAAGCAACACTCATGAAATGTCATCTCTAGAATGTAATAGATTTTCTTAAAAAACCTTTTCGTACGCCAACCGAGGCTTCTTAAAACTTAAAATTATATTTTATAAACACTTGGAATTTTGCACCCGAGTGGTGAGCATATACCTAATTAGATAATAAAGTTTGTGAATTATTACTAATTGAAAGGTTTTTTTTTATTTTTCTTAACCCTAAACTCTCTCACCTTAATTCCAACCTACATATATAAAACCCTAACATTATTTATAATTTCTCGATTTATGAGAAATTATAAATAACAACCCCTTCCCTTAGCACTGTCAACCACAGTCTAATAAAGTTTTATTGGAGCAGCTATCATCTACCTTGGCTAGTTTACTACCCCAAACCCGACAGTTTGCATAGCCCCAAATTGGAATTAGCTGTCCAGAAAAATATTTTTAATTTAATTTTTAACTTTTAACTTTAATTTTAATTTTAATTTTTAATTTTTCATCTTTAATTTATAATTTTTAATTTTTAATTTTTAATTTTTAATTTTTAATTTTCAATTTTTAATTTTTTATCATTAATTTTTAATTTTTATTTTTAAATTTTTAATTTTTAAATTTTAAATTTTAATTTTTAATTTTTTATTTTTTATTTTTTATTTTTAATTTTTAATTTTTAATTTTTAATTTTTAATTTTTAATTTTTAATTTTTAATTTTTAATTTTTAATTTTTAATTTTTAATTTTTAATTTTTAATTTTTAATTTTTAAATTTTAATTTTAAATTTTTTTATTTTTAATTTTTAATTTTTAATTTTTAAGTTTAAATTTTTAATTTTTAATTTTTAATTTTTAGTTTTTAATTTTTAATTTTTTATTTTTAATTTTTAATTTTTAATTTAATTTTTAATTTTTAATTTTTAACTTTTAATTTTTAACTTTTAACTTTAATTTGAATTTTTAATTTTTAGTTTTTAATTTTTAATTTTTAATTTTTAATTTTTAATTTTCAATTTTTAATTTTTAATTTTTAATTTTTAATTTTTAATTTTTAATTTTTAATTTTTAATTTTTAATTTATATTTTTTAATTTTTAATTTTTAATTTTTAATTTTAAATTTAAAATTTTAAATTTAAAATTTTTAATTTCTAATTTTTAATTTTTAATTTTTAATTTTTAATTTTTAATTTTTAATTTTTAATTTTTAATTTTTAATTTTTAATTTTTGATTTTTAATTTTTAATTTTTAATTTTTAATTTTTAATTTTTAATTTTTAATTTTTAACTTTTAATTTTTAATTTTTAATTTTTAATTTTTAATTTTTAATTTTTAATTTTTAATTTTTAATTTTTAATTTTTAATTTTTAATTTTTAATTTTTAATTTTTAATTTTTAATTTTAAATTTTTTATTTTTAATTTTTAATTTTTAATTTTTAATTTTTAATTATTAATTTTTAATTTTTAATTTTTAATTTTTAATTTTTAATTTTTAATTTTTAATTTTTAATTTTTAATTTTTAATTTTTAATTTTTAATTTTTAATTTTTAATTTTTAATTTTTAATTTTTAATTTTTAATTTTTAATTTTTAATTTTTAATTTTTAATTTTTAATTTTTAATTTTTAATTTTTAATTTTTAATTTTTAATTTTTAATTTTCAATTTTTAATTTTTAATTTTCAATTTTTAATTTTTAATTTTTAATTTTTAATTTTTAATTTTTAATTTTTAATTTTTAATTTTTAATTTTTAATTTTTGAATTTTATTTTTAATTTTTAATTTTTAATTTTTAATTTTTAATTTTTAATTTTTAATTTTTAATTTTTAATTTTTTATTTTTAATTTTTAATTTTTAATTTAAAATTTTTAATTTTTAATTTTTAATTTTCAATTTTTAATTTTTAATCTTTAATTTTTAATTTTTAAATTTTATTTTTAAATTTTTAATTTTTAAATTTTAAATTTTAATTTTTAATTTTTAATTTTTAATTTTTAATTTTTAATTTTTAATTTTTAATTTTTAATTTTTAATTTTTAATTTTTAATTTTTAATTTTTAATTTTTAATTTTTAATTTTTAATTTTTAATTTTTAATTTTTAATTTTTAATTTTTAATTTTTAATTTTTAATTTTTAATTTTTAATTTTTAATTTTAAATTTTTTTTTTAATTTTTAATTTTTAATTTTTAAGTTTAAATTTTTAATTTTAAATTTTTAATTTTTAGTTTTTAGTTTTTAGTTTTTAGTTTTTAGTTTTTAGTTTTTAGTTTTTAGTTTTTAATTTTTAGTTTTTAATTTTTAATTTTTAATTTTTAATTTTTAATTTTTTATTTTTAATTTAAATTTTAATTTTAATTTTTAATCTTTAATTTTTAATTTTTAATTTTTAACTTTTAATTTTTAACTTTTAACTTTAATTTTAATTTTAAATTTTTAGTTTTTAATTTTTAATTTTAAATTTAAAATTTAAAATTTAAAATTTAAAATTTTTAATTTTTAATTTTTAATTTTTAATTCTTAATTTTTAATTTTTAATTTTTAATTTTTAATTTTTAATTTTTAATTTTTTATTTTTTAATTTTTAATTTTTAATTTTTAATTTTTAATTTTTAATTTTTAATTTTTAATTTTTAATTTTTAATTTTTAATTTTTAATTTTTAATTTTTAATTTTTGATTTTTAATTTTTAATTTTTAATTTTTAATTTTTAATTTTTAATTTTTAATTTTTAATTTTTAATTTTTAATTTTTAATTTTTAATTTTTAATTTTTAATTTTTAATTTTTAATTTTTAATTTTTAATTTTTAATTTTTAATTTTTAATTTTTAATTTTTAATTTTTAATTTTTAATTTTTAATTTTTAATTTTTAATTTTTAATTTTTAATTTTTAATTTTTAATTTTTAATTTTTAATTTTTAATTTTTAATTTTTAATTTTTAATTTTTAATTTTTAATTTTTAATTTTTAATTTTTAATTTTTAATTTTTAATTTTTAATTTTTAATTTTTAATTTTTAATTTTTAATTTTTAATTTTTAATTTTTAATTTTTAATTTTTAATTTTCAATTTTTAATTTTTAATTTTCAATTTTAAATTTTTAATTTTTAATTTTTAATTTTTAATTTTTAATTTTTAATTTTTAATTTTTGAATTTTAATTTTTAATTTTTAATTTTTAATTTTTAATTTTTAATTTTTAATTTTTAATTTTTAATTTTTAATTTTTAATTTTTAATTTTTTATTTTTAATTTTTAATTTTTAATTTAAAATTTTTAATTTTTAATTTTTAATTTTCAATTTTTAATTTTTAATCTTTAATTTTTAATTTTTAAATTTTATTTTTAAATTTTTAATTTTTAAATTTTAAATTTTAATTTTTAATTTTTAATTTTTAATTTTTAATTTTTAATTTTTAATTTTTAATTTTTAATTTTTAAATTTTAATTTTTAATTTTTAATTTTTAATTTTTAATTTTTAATTTTTAATTTTTAATTTTTAATTTTTAATTTTTAATTTTTAATTTTTAATTTTTAATTTTTAATTTTTAATTTTTAATTTTTAATTTTTAATTTTTAATTTTTAATTTTTAATTTTTAATTTTAAATTTTTTTTTTAATTTTTAATTTTTAATTTTTAAGTTTAAATTTTTAGTTTTTAATTTTTAATTTTTAATTTTTAATTTTTAATTTTTAGTTTTTAGTTTTTAGTTTTTAGTTTTTAGTTTTTAGTTTTTAATTTTTAGTTTTTAATTTTTAATTTTTAATTTTTAATTTTTTATTTTTAATTTAAATTTTAATTTTAATTTTTAATCTTTAATTTTTAATTTTTAATTTTTAACTTTTAATTTTTAACTTTTAACTTTAATTTTAATTTTAAATTTTTAGTTTTTAATTTTTAATTTTAAATTTAAAATTTAAAATGTAAAATTTTTAATTTTTAATTTTTAATTCTTAATTTTTAATTTTTAATTTTTAATTTTTAATTTTTTATTTTTTAATTTTTAATTTTTAATTTTTAATTTTTAATTTTTAATTTTTAATTTTTAATTTTTAATTTTTAATTTTTGATTTTTAATTTTTAATTTTTAATTTTTAATTTTTAATTTTTAATTTTTAATTTTTAATTTTTAATTTTTAATTTTTAATTTTTAATTTTTAATTTTTAATTTTTAATTTTTAATTTTTAATTTTTAATTTTTAATTTTTAATTTTTAATTTTTAATTTTTAATTTTTAATTTTTAATTTTTAATTTTTAATTTTTAATTTTTAATTTTTAATTTTTAATTTTTAATTTTTAATTTTTAATTTTTAATTTTTAATTTTTAATTTTTAATTTTTAATTTTTAATTTTTAATTGTTAATTTTTAATTTTTAATTTTTAATTTTTAATTTTTAATTTTTATTTTTAATTTTTAATTTTTAATTTTTAATTTAAAAATTTTTTTTTTAATTTTTAATTTTTAATTTTTAAGTTTAAATTTTTAATTTTTAATTTTTAGTTTTCAGTTCTTAATTTTTAATTTTTAATTTTTAATTTTTAATTTAATTTTTAATTTTTAACTTTTAACTTTAATTTAAATTTTTAATTTTTAGTTTTTAATTTTTAATTTGTAATTTTTAATTTTTAATTTTAAATTTAAAATTTTTTATTTTTAATTTCTAATTTTTAATTCTTAATTTTTAATTTTTAATTTTTAATTTTTAATTTTTAATTTTTAATTTTTAATTTTTAATTTTTAATTTTTAATTTTTAATTTTTAATTTTTAATTTTTAATTTTTAATTTTTAATTTTTAATTTTTAATTTTTAATTTTTAATTTTTAATTTTTAATTTTTAATTTTTAATTTTTAATTTTTAATTTTTAATTTTTAATTTTTAATTTTTAATCTTTAATTTTTAATTTTTAATTTTTAATTTTTAATTTTTAATTTTTAATTTTTAATTTTTAATTTTTAATTTTTAATTTTTAATTTTTAATTTTTAATTTTTAATTTTTAATTTTTAATTTTCAATTTTTAATTTTTAATTTTTAATTTTTAATTTTTAATTTTTAATTTTTAATTTTTAATTTTTAATTTTGATTTTTAATTTTTAATTTTTAATTTTTAATTTTTAATTTTTAATTTTTAAATTTTAGTTTTTAAATTTTTAATTTTTAATTTTTAATTTTTAAATTTAAATTTTTTCTTCTAATTTTTAATTTTTAGTTTTTAATTTTTAAGTTTAAATTTTTAATTTTTAGTTTTTAATTTTTAGTTTTTAGTTTTTAGTTTTTAATTTTTAATTTTTAATTTTTTATTTTTTATTTTTAATTTTTAATTTTTAATTTTTAATATTTAATTTTTAATTTTTAATTTTTAATATTTAATATTTAATTTTTAATTTTTAATTTTTAATTTTTAATTTTAAATTTAAAATTTAAAATTTAAAATTTAAAATTTTTTATTTTTAATTCCTAATTTTTAATTCTTAATTTTTAATTTTTAATTTTTAATTTTTAATTTTTAATTTTTAATTTTTAATTTTTAATTTTTAATTTTTAATTTTTAATTTTTAATTTTTAATTTTTAATTTTTAATTTTTAATTTTTAATTTTTAATTTTTAATTTTTAATTTTTAATTTTTAATTTTTAATTTTTAATTTTTAATTTTTAATTTTTAATTTTTAATTTTTAATTTTTAATTTTTAATTTTTAATTTTTAATTTTTAATTTTTAATTTTTAATTTTTAATTTTTAATTTTTAATTTTTAATTTTTAATTTTTAATTTTTAATTTTTAATTTTTAATTTTTAATTTTTAATTTTTAATTTTTAATTTTTAATTTTTAATTTTTAATTTTTAATTTTTAATTTTTAATTTTTAATTTTTAATTTTTAATTTTTAATTTTTAATTTTTAATTTTTAATTTTTAATTTTTAATTTTTAATTTTTAATTTTTAATTTTTAATTTTTAATTTTTAATTTTTAATTTTTAATTTTTAATTTTTAATTTTTAATTTTTAATTTTTAATTTTTAATTTTTAATTTTTAATTTTTAATTTTTAATTTTTAATTTTTAATTTTTAATTTTTAATTTTTAATTTTTAATTTTTAATTTTTAATTTTTAATTTTTAATTTTTAATTTTTAATTTTTAATTTTTAATTTTTAATTTTTAATTTTTAATTTTTAATTTTTAATTTTTAATTTTTAATTTTTAATTTTTAATTTTTAATTTTTAATTTTTAATTTTTAAATTTTAATTTTTAATTTTTAATTTTTAATTTTTAATTTTTAATTTTTAATTTTTAATTTTTAATTTTTAATTTTTAATTTTTAACTTTTAACTTTTAATTTTTAATTTTTAATTTTTAATTTTTAATTTTTAATTTTTAATTTTTAATTTTTAATTTTTAATTTTTAATTTTTAATTTTTAATTTTTAATTTTTAATATTTAATTTTTAATTTTTAATT
>CAVMKG010000040.1:12500-23292 GCA_963682025.1 Cordilura impudica
TTTAATCTTTAATTTTTAATTTTTAATTTTTAATTTTTAATTTTTATTTTTAAATTTTTAATTTTTAATTTTTAATTTTTAATTTTTAATTTTTAATTTTTAATTTTTAATTTTTAATTTTTAATTTTTAATTTTTAATTTTTAATTTTTAATTTTTAATTTTTAATTTTTAATTTTTAATTTAAAATTTTTTTTTTTTAATTTTTAATTTTTAATTTTTAATTTTTAGTTTTTAGTTTTAAATTTTAATTTTTAATTTTTAATTTTTAATTTTTAATTTTTAATTTTTAATTTTAATTTTTAATTTTTAATTTTTAATTTTTAATTTTTAATTTTAATTTTTAATTTTTAATTTTTAATTTTTAATTTTTAATTTTTAATTTTTAATTTTTAAATTTTTAATTTTTAATTTTTAATTTTTAATTTTTAATTTTTAAATATTTAATTTTTTATTTTTAATTTTTAATTTTTAATTTTTAATTTTTAATTTTTAATTTTTAATTTTTAATTTTTAATTTTTTATTTTTAATTTTTAATTTTTAATTTTTAATTTTTAATTTTTAATTTTTAATTTTTAATTTTTAATTTTTAATTTTTAATTTTTAATTTTTAATTTTTAATTTTTAATTTTTAATTTTTAATTTTTAATTTTTAATTTTAATTTTTAATTTTCAATTTTTAATTTTTAATTTTTAATTTTTCATTTTTAATTTTTAATTTTCAATTTTTAATTTTTAATTTTTAATTTTTAATTTTTAATTTTTAATTTTTAATTTTTAATTTTTAATTTTTGATTTTTGATTTTTAATTTTTAATTTTTAATTTTTAATTTTTAATTTTTAATTTTTAATTTTTAATTTTTAATTTTTAATTTCAAATTTTTTTTTTTTAATTTTTAAATTTTTTATTTTTAATTTTTAATTTTTAATTTTTAATTTTTAATTTTTAATTTTTAATTTTTAATTTTTAATTTTTAATTTTTAATTTTTAATTTTTAATTTTTAATTTTTAATTTTTAATTTTTAATTTTTAATTTTTAATTTTTAATTTTTAATTTTTAATTTTTAATTTTTAATTTTTAATTTTTAATTTTTAATTTTTAATTTTTAATTTTTAATTTTTAATTTTTAATTTTTAATTTTTAATTTTAATTTTTAATTTTTAATTTTTAATTTTTAATTTTTATTTTATAATTTTTAATTTTTAATTTTTAATTTTTAATTTTTAATTTTTCATTTTTCATTTTTAATTTTTAATTTTTATTTTTAATTTTTAATTTTTAATTTTTAATTTTTTAATTTTTAATTTTTAATTTTTAATTTTTAATTTATAATTTTTAATTTTTAATTTTTAATTTTTAATTTTTAATTTTTAATTTTTAATTTTTAATTTTTAATTTTTAATTTTTAATTTTTAATATTTAATTTTTAATTTTTAATTTTTAATTTTTAATTTTTAATTTTTAATTTTTTATTTTTTATTTTTAATTTTTAATTTTTAATTTTTAATTTTTATTTTTTAATTTTTAATTTTTAATTTTTAATTTTTAATTTTTAATTTTTAATTTTTAATTTTTAATTTTTAATTTTTAATTTTTAATTTTTAATTTTTAATTTTTAATTTTTAATTTTCAATTTTTAATTTTTAATTTTTAATTTTTAATTTTCAATTTTTAATTTTTAATTTTTAATTTTTCATTTTTCTTTTTAATTTTTAATTTTCAATTTTTAATTTAATTTTTAATTTTTAATTTTTAATTTTTAATTTTTGATTTTTAATTTTTAATTTTTAATTTTTAATTTTTAATTTTTAATTTTTAATTTAAAATTTTTAATTTTTAATTTTTAATTTTTAATTTTTAATTTTTAATTTTTAATTTTTAATTTTTAATTTTTAATTTTTAATTTTTAATTTTTAATTTTTAATTTTTAATTTTTAATTTTTAATTTTTAATTTTTAATTTTCAATTTTTAATTTTTAATTTTTAATCTTTAATTTTTTAATTTTTAATTTTTAATTTTTAATTTTTATTTTTAAATTTTTAATTTTTAATTTTTAATTTTTAATTTTTAATTTTTAATTTTTAATTTTTAATTTTTAATTTTTAATTTTTAATTTTTAATTTTTAATTTTTAATTTTTAATTTTTAATTTAAAATTTTTTTTTTTAATTTTTAATTTTAATTTTTAGTTTTTAGTTTTTAATTTTTAATTTTTAATTTTTAATTTTTAATTTTTAATTTTTAATTTTTAATTTTTAATTTTTAATTTTTAATTTTTAATTTTTAATTTTTAATTTTTAATTTTTAATTTTTAATTTTTAATTTTTAATTTTTAATTTTTAATTTTTAATTTTTAATTTTTAATTTTTAATTTTTAATTTTTAATTTTTAATTTTTAATTTTTAATTTTTAATTTTTAATTTTTAATTTTTAATTTTTAATTTTTAATTTTTAATATTTAATTTTTAATTTTTAATTTTTAATTTTTAATTTTTAATTTTTAATTTTTAATTTTTAATTTTTAATTTTAATTTTTAATTTTTTATTTTTAATTTTTAATTTTTAATTTTTAATTTTTAATTTTTAATTTTTAATTTTTAATTTTTAATTTTTAATTTTTAATTTTTAATTTTTAATTTTTAATTTTTAATTTTTAATTTTTAATTTTCAATTTTTAATTTTTTAATTTTTAATTTTTCATTTTTAATTTTTAATTTTCAATTTTTAATTTTTAATTTTTAATTTTTAATTTTTAATTTTTAATTTTTAATTTTTGATTTTTGATTTTTAATTTTTAATTTTTAATTTTTAATTTTTAATTTTTAATTTTTAATTTTTAATTTTTAATTTTTAATTTTTAATTTTTAATTTTTAATTTTTAATTTTTAATTTTTAATTTTTAATTTTAATTTTTAATTTTTAATTTTTAATTTTTAATTTTTAATTTTTAATTTTTAATTTTTAATTTATAATTTTTAATTTTTAATTTTTAATTTTTAATTTTTAATTTTCAATTTTCAATTTTCAATTTTTAATTTTTAATTTTTAATCTTTAATTTTTAATTTTTAATTTTTAATTTTTAATTTTTAATTTTTAATTTTTAATTTTTAATTTTTAATTTTTATTTTTAAATTTTTAATTTTTAATTTTTAATTTTTAATTTAAAAATTAATTTTTAATTTTTAATTTTTAATTTTTAATTTTTAATTTTTAATTTTTAATTTTTAATTTTTAATTTTTAATTTTTAATTTTTAATTTTTAATTTTTAATTTTTAATTTTTAATTTTTAATTTTTAATTTTTAATTTTTAATTTTTAATTTTTAATTTTTAATTTTTAATTTTTAATTTTTAATTTTTAATTTTTAATTTTTAATTTTTAATTTTTAATTTTTAATTTTTAATTTTTAATTTTTAATTTTTAATTTTTAATTTTTAATTTTTAATTTTTAATTTTTAATTTTTAATTTTTAATTTAAAATTTTTAATTTTAAATTTTTTTTTTTTAATTTTTAATTTTTAATTTTTAATTTTTAATTTTTAATTTTTAATTTTTAATTTTTAATTTTTAATATTTAATTTTTAATTTTTAATTTTAAAAATTTTTAATTTTTAATTTTTAATTTTTAATTTTTAATTTTTAATTTTTAATTTTTAATTTTTAATTTTTAATTTTTTATTTTTAATTTTTAATTTTTAATTTTTAATTTTTAATTTTTAATTTTTAATTTTCAATTTTTAATTTTTAATTTTTCATTTTTAATTTTTAATTTTAAATTTTTAATTTTTAATTTTTAATTTTTAATTTTTAATTTTTAATTTTTGATTTTTGATTTTTAATTTTTAATTTTTAATTTAAAATTTTTAATTTTTAATTTTTAATTTTTAATTTTTAATTTTTAATTTTTAATTTTTAATTTTTAATTTTTAATTTTTAATTTTTAATTTTTAATTTTTAATTTTTAATTTTTAATTTTTAATTTTTAATTTTTAATTTTTAATTTTTAATTTTAATTTTTAATTTTTAATTTTTAATTTTTAATTTTTAATTTTTAATTTTTAATTTTTAATTTTTAATTTTCAATTTTCAATTTTCAATTTTTAATTTTTAATCTTTAATTTTTAATTTTTAATTTTTAATTTTTATTTTTAAATTTTTAATTTTTAATTTTTAATTTTTAATTTTTAATTTTTAATTTTTAATTTTTAATTTTTAATTTTTAATTTTTAATTTTTAATTTTTAATTTTTAATTTTAATTTTTAATTTTTAATTTTTAATTTTTAATTTTTAATTTTTAATTTTTAATTTTTAATTTTTAATTTTTAATTTTTAATTTTTAATTTTTAATTTTTAATTTTTAATTTTTAATTTTTAATTTTTAATTTTTAATTTTTAATTTTTAATTTTTAATTTTTAATTTTTAATTTTTAATTTTTAATTTTTAATTTTTAATTTTTAATTTTTAATTTTAAATTTTTAATTTTAATTTTTTTTTTTTTAATTTTTAATTTTTAATTTTAATTTTTAATTTTTAATTTTTAATTTTAACATTTTTTTTTTTAATTTTTAATTTTTAATTTTTAATTTTTAATTTTTAATTTTTAATTTTTAATTTTTAATTTTTAATTTTTAATTTTTAATTTTTAATTTTTAATTTTTAAGTTTAAATTTTTAATTTTTAATTTTTAGTTTTTAGTTTTTAGTTTTTAATTTTTAATTTTTTATTTTTAATTTTTAATTTTTAATTTAATTTTTAATTTTTAATTTTTAATTTTTAACTTTTAATTTTTAACTTTTAACTTTAATTTTAATTTTTAATTTTTAGTTTTTAATTTTTAATTTTTAATTTTTAATTTTTAATTTTTAATTTTTAATTTTTAATTTTTAATTTTAAATTTAAAATTTGAAATTTAAAATTTAAAATTTTTAATTTTTAATTTCTAATTTTTAATTTTTAATTCTTAATTTTTAATTTTTAATTTTTAATTTTTAATTTTTAATTTTTAATTTTTAATTTTTAATTTTTAATTTTTAATTTTTAATTTTTAATTTTTAATTTTTAATTTTTAATTTTTAATTTTTAATTTTTAATTTTTATTTTTAATTTTTAATTTTTAATTATTAATTTTTAATTTTTAATTTTTAATTTTTAATTTTTAATTTTTAATTTTTAATTTTTAATTTTTAATTTTTAATTTTTAATTTTTAATTTTTAATTTTTAATTTTTAATTTTTAATTTTTAATTTTTAATTTTTAATTTTTAATTTTTAATTTTTAATTTTTAATTTTTAATTTTTAATTTTTAATTTTTAATTTTTAATTTTTAATTTTTAATTTTTAATTTTTAATTTTTAATTTTTAATTTTTAATTTTTAATTTTTAATTTTTAATTTTTAATTTTTAATTTTTAATTTTTAATTTTTAATTTTTAATTTTTAATTTTTAATTTTTAATTTTTAATTTTTATTTTTAATTTTTAATTTTTAATTTTTAATTTTTATTTTTTAATTTTTAATTTCTAATTTTTAATTTTTAATTTTTAATTTTTAATTTTTAATTTTTAATTATTAATTTTTAATATTTAATTTTTAATTTTTTATTTTTAATTTTTAATTTTTAATTTGTAATTTTTAATTTGTAATTTGTAATTTTTAATTTTTAATTTTTAATTTTTAATTTTTAATTTTTAATATTTAATTTTTAATTTTTAATTTTTAATTTTTAATTTTTAATTTTTAATTTTTAATTTGTAATTTTTAATTTTTAATTTTAAATTTTTAATTTTTAATTTTTAATTTTTAATTTTTAATTTTTAATTTTTAATTTTGATTTTTAATTTTTAATTTTTAAATTTTAGTTTTTAAATTTTTAATTTTTAATTTTAAATTTTTAAATTTAAATTTTTTTTTCTAACTTTTAATTTTTAATTTTTAATTTTTAAGTTTAAATTTTTAATTTTTAGTTTTTAGTTTTTAATTTTTAATTTTTAATTTTTTATTTTTTATTTTTAATTTTTAATTTTTAATTTTTAATTTTTAATTTTTAATTTTTAATTTTTAATTTAATTTTTAATTTTTAATTTTTAATTTTTAATTTTTAATTTTTAATTTTTAACTTTTAATTTTTAAATTTTAACTTTAATTTTAATTTTTAATTTTTAATTTTTAATTTTTAATATTTAAATTTTAATTTTTAATTTTAAATTTAAAATTTAAAATTTAAAATTTTTTATTTTTAATTTCTAATTTTTAATTTTTAATTCTTAATTTTTAATTTTTAATTTCTAATTCTTAATTTTTAATTTTTAATTTTTAATTTTTAATTTTTAATTTTTAATTTTTAATTTTTAATTTTTAATTTTTAATTTTTAATTTTTAATTTTTAATTTTTAATTTTTAATTTTTAATTTTTAATTTTTAATTTTTAATTTTTAATTTTTAATTTTTTATTTTTAATTTTTAATTTTTAATTTTTAATTTTTAATTTTTAATTTTTAATTTTTAATTTTTAATTTTTAATTTTTAATTTTTAATTTTTAATTTTTAATTTTTAATTTTTAATTTTTAATTTTTAATTTTTAATTTTTAATTTTTAATTTTTAATTTTTAATTTTTAATTTTTAATTTTTTATTTTTAATTTTTAATTTTTAATTATTAATTTTTAATTTTTAATTTTTAATTTTTAATTTTTAATTCTTAATTTTTAATTTTTAATTTTTAATTTTTAATTTTTAATTTTTAATTTATAATTTTTAATTTTTAATTTTTAATTTTTAATTTTTAATTTTTAATTTTTAATTTTTAATTTTTAATTTTTAATTTTTAATTTTTAATTTTTAATTTTTAATTTTTAATTTTTAATTTTTAATTTTTAATTTTTAATTTTTAATTTTTAATTTTTAATTTTTAATTTTTAATTTTTAATTTTTTATTTTTAATTTTTAATTTTTAATTTTTAATTTTTAATTTTTAATTTTCAATTTTTAATTTTTAATTTTTAATTTTTAATTTTTAATTTCTAATTTTTCATTTTTAATTTTTAATTTTCAATTTTTAATTTTTAATTTTTAATTTTTAATTTTTAAATTTTAATTTTTAATTTTTAATTTTTGATTTTTATTTTTAATTTTTAATTTTTAATTTTTAATTTTTAAGTTTAAATTTTTAATTTTTAGTTTTTAGTTTTTAATTTTTAATTTTTAATTTTTAATTTTTAATTTTTTATTTTTTATTTTTTATTTTTATTTTTAATTTTTAATTTTTAATTTTTAATTTTTAATTTAATTTTTAATTTTTAATTTTTAATTTTTAATTTTTAATTTTTAACTTTTAATTTTTAAATTTTAACTTTAATTTTAATTTTTAATTTTTAATTTTTAATTTTTAATTTTTAATATTTAAATTTTAATTTTTAATTTTAAATTTAAAATTTAAAATTTTTTATTTTTAATTTCTAATTTTTAATTTTTAATTCTTAATTTTTAATTTCTAATTCTTAATTTTTAATTTTTAATTTTTAATTTTTAATTTTTAATTTTTAATTTTTAATTTTTAATTTTTAATTTTTAATTTTTAATTTTTAATTTTTAATTTTTAATTTTTTAATTTTTAATTTTTAATTTTTAATTTTTAATTTTTAATTTTTAATTTTTAATTTTTTATTTTTAATTTTTAATTATTAATTTTTAATTTTTAATTTTTAATTTTTAATTTTTAATTTTTAATTTTTAATTTTTAATTTTTAATTTTTAATTTTTAATTTTTAATTTTTAATTTTTATTTTTAATTTTTAATTTTTAATTTTTAATTTTTAATTTTTAATTTTTAATTTTTTATTTTTAATTTTTAATTTTTAATTATTAATTTTTAATTTTTAATTTTTAATTTTTAATTTTTAATTCTTAATTTTTAATTTTTAATTTTTAATTTTTAATTTTTAATTTTAATTTTTAATTTTTAATTTTTAATTTTTAATTTTTAATTTATAATTTTTAATTTTTAATTTTTAATTTTTAATTTTTAATTTTTAATTTTTAATTTTTAATTTTTAATTTTTAATTTTTAATTTTTAATTTTTAATTTTTAATTTTTAATTTTTAATTTTTTATTTTTAATTTTTAATTTTTAATTTTTAATTTTCAATTTTTAATTTTTAATTTTTAATTTTTAATTTTTAATTTTTAATTTCTAATTTTTCATTTTTAATTTTTAATTTTCAATTTTTAATTTTTAATTTTTAATTTTAAAATTTTAATTTTTAATTTTTAATTTTTGATTTTTAATTTTTAATTTTTAATTTTTAATTTTTAATTTTTAATTTTTAATTTTTAATTTTTAATTTTTAATTTTTAATTTTTAATTTTTAATTTTTAATTTTTAATTTTTAATTTAAAATTTTTAATTTTTAATTTTTAATTTTTAATTTTTAATTTTTAATTTTTAATTTTTAATTTTTAATTTTTAATTTTTAATTTTTAATTTTTAATTTTTAATTTTTAATTTTTAATTTTTAATTTTTAATTTTTAATTTTTAATTTTTAATTTTTAATTTTTAATTTTTAATTTTTAATTCTTAATTTTTAATTTTTAATTTTTAATTTTTAATTTTTAATTTTCAATTTTCAATTTTTAATTTTTAATCTTTAATTTTTAATTTTTAATTTTTAATTTTTAATTTTTATTTTTAAATTTTTAATTTTTAATTTTTAAATTTTAATTTTTAATTTTTAATTTTTAATTTTTAATTTTTAATTTTTAATTTTTAATTTTTAATTTTTAATTTTTAATTTTTAATTTTTAATTTTTAATTTTTAATTTTTAATTTTTAATTTTTAATTTTTAATTTTTAATTTTTAATTTTTAATTTTTAATTTTTAATTTTTAATTTTTAATTTTTAATTTTTAATTTTTAATTTTTAATTTTTAATTTTTAATTTTTAATTTTTAATTTTTAATTTTTAATTTTTAATTTTTAATTTTTAATTTTTAATTTTTAATTTTTAATTTTTAATTTTTAATTTTTAATTTTTAATTTTTAATTTTTAATTTTTAATTTTTAATTTTTAATTTTTAATTTCTAATTTTTAATTTTTAATTTTTAATTTTTAATTTTTAATTTTTAATTTTTAATTTTTAATTTTTAATTTTTAATTTTTAATTTGTAATTTGTAATTTTTAATTTTTAATTTTTAATTTTTAATATTTAATTTTTAATTTTTAATTTTTAATTTTTAATTTTTTTATTTTTAATTTTTAATTTTTAATTTTTAATTTTTAATTTTTAATTTTTAATTTTTAATTTTTAATTTTTAATTTTTAATTTTTAATTTTTAATTTTTAATTTTTAATTTTTAATTTGTAATTTTTAATTTTTAATTTTTAATTTTGAATTTTTAATTTTTAATTTTTAATTTTTAATTTTTAATTTTTAATTTTGATTTTTAATTTTTAATTTTTAAATTTTAGTTTTTAAATTTTTAATTTTAAATTTTTAAATTTAAATTTTTTTTCCAATTTTTAATTTTTAATTTTTAATTTTTAAGTTTAAATTTTTAATTTTTAGTTTTTAGTTTTTAATTTTTAATTTTTAATTTTTAATTTTTAATTTTTAATTTTTAATTTTTTATTTTTTATTTTTTATTTTTTATTTTTAATTTTTAATTTTTAATTTTTAATTTTTAATTTTTAATTTTTAATTTTTAATTTTTAATTTTTAATTTTTAATTTTTAATTTAATTTTTAATTTTTAATTTTTAATTTTTAATTTTTAACTTTTAATTTTTAATATTTAAATTTTAATTTTTAATTTTAAATTTAAAATTTAAAATTTAAAATTTTTTATTTTTAATTTCTAATTTTTAATTTTTAATTCTTAATTTTTAATTTTTAATTTTTAATTTTTAATTCTTAATTTTTAATTTTTAATTTTTAATTTTTAATTTTTAATTTTTAATTTTTAATTTTTAATTTTTAATTTTTAATTTTTAATTTTTAATTTTTAATTTTTAATTTTTAATTTTTAATTTTTAATTTTTAATTTTTAATTTTTAATTTTTAATTTTTAATTTTTAATTTTTAATTTTTAATTTTTAATTTTTAATTTTTAATTTTTAATTTTTAATTTTTAATTTTTAATTTTTAATTTTTAATTTTTAATTTTTAATTTTTAATTTTTAATTTTTAATTTTTAATTTTTAATTTTTAATTTTTAATTTTTAATTTTTAATTTTTAATTTTTAATTTTTAATTTTTAATTTTTAATTTTTAATTTTTAATTTTTAATTTTTAATTTTTAATTTTTAATTTTTAATTTTTAATTTTTAATTTTTAATTTTTAATTTTTAATTTTTAATTTTTAATTTTTAATTTTTAATTTTTAATTTTTAATTTTTAATTTTTAATTTTTAATTTTTAATTTTTAATTTTTAATTTTTAATTTTTAATTTTTAATTTTTAATTTTTAATTTTTAATTTTTAATTTTTAATTTTTAATTTTTAATTTTTAATTTTTAATTTTTAATTTTTAATTTTTAATTTTTAATTTTTAATTTTTAATTTTTAATTTTTAATTTTTAATTTTTAATTTTTAATTTTTAATTTTTAATTTTTAATTCTTAATTTTTAATTTTTAATTTTTAATTTTTAATTTTTAATTTTTAATTTTTAATTTTTAATTTTTAATTTTTAATTTTTAATTTATAATTTTTAATTTTTAATTTTTAATTTTTAATTTTTAATTTTTAATTTTTAATTTTTAATTTTTAATTTTTAATTTTTAATTTTTAATTT
>CAVMKG010000041.1:0-5000 GCA_963682025.1 Cordilura impudica
AAAATTAAAAATTAAAAATTAAAAATTAAAAATTAAAAATTAAAAATTAAAAATTAAAAATTAAAAATTAAAAATTAAAAATTGAAAATTAAAAATTAAAATATAAAAATTAAAAATTAAATATTAAAAATTAAAAATTAAAAATTAGAAATTAAAAATTAAAAATTAGAAATTAAAAATTAAAAATTAAAAATTTAAAATTAAACATTAAATATTAAAAATTAAAAATTAAAAATTAAAAATTAAAAATTAAAAATTAAAAATTAAAAATTAAAAATTAAAAATTAAAAATTAAAAATTAAAAATTAAAAATTAAAAATTAAAAATTAAATATTAAAAATTAAAAATTAAAATTAAAAATTAAAAATTAAAAATTGAAAATTAAAAATTAAAATATAAAAATTAAAAATAAAAATTAAAAATTAAAAATTAAAAATTAAAAATTAAAAATTAAAAATTAAAAATTAAAAATTAAAAATTAAAAATAAAATATTAAGAATTAAAAATTAAAAATTAAAAATTAAAAATTAAAAATTAAAAATTAAAAATTAAAAATTAAAAATTAAAAATTAAAAATTAAAAATTAAAAATTAAAAATTAAAAATTAAAAATTAAATATTAAAAATTAAAAATTAAAAATTAAAAATTAAAAATTAAAAATTAAAAATTAAAAATTAAAAATTAAAAATTAAAATTAAAAATTAAAAATTAAAAATTAAAAATTAAAAATTAAAAATTAAAAATTAAAAATTAAAAATTAAAAATTAAAAATTAAAAATTAAAAATTAAAAATTAAAAATTAAAAATTAAAAATTAAAAATTAAAAATTAAAAATTAAAAATTAAAAATTAAAAATTAAAAATTAAAAATTAAAAATTAAAAATTAAAAATTAAAAATTAAAAATTAAAAATTAAAAATTAAAAATTAAAAATTAAAAATTAAAAATTAAAAATTAAAAATTAAAAATTAAAAATTAAAAATTAAAAATTAAAAATTAAAAATTAAAAATTAAAAATTAAAAATTAAAAATCAAAAATTAAAAATTAAAAATTAAAAATTAAAAATTAAAAATTAAAAATTAAAAATTAAAAATTAAAAATTAAAAATTAAAAATTAAAAATTAAAAATTAAAAATTAAAAATTAAAAACTAAAAATTAAAAATTAAAAATTAAAAATTAAAAATAAAAATTTAAAATTAAAAATTAAAAATTAAAAATTAAAAGTTAAAAGTTAAAAATTAAAAATTAAAAATTAAATATTAAAAATTAAAAATTAAAAATTAAAAATTAAAAATTAAAAATTAAAAATTAAAAATTAAAAATTAAAAATCAAAAATTAAAAATTAAAAATTAAAAAATAAAAATTAAAAATTAAAAATTAAAAATTAAAAATTAAAAATTAGAAATTAAAAATTAAAAATTAAAAATTAAAAATTAAAAATTAAAAATTAGAAATTAAAAATTAAAAATTAAAAATTAAAAATTAAAAATTAAAAATTAAAAATTAAAAATTAAAAATAAAAATTAAAAATTAAAAATTAAAAATTAAAAATTAAAAATTAAAAATTAAAAATTAAAAATTAAAATTAAAAATTAAAAATTAAAAATTAAAAATTAAAAATTAGAAATTAAAAATTAAAAATTAAAAATTAAAAATTAAAAATTAAAAATTAAAAATTAAAAATTAAAAATTAAAAATTAAAAATTTAAAATTTAAAATTAAAAATTAAAAATTAAAAATTAAAAATTAAAAATTAAAAATTAAAAATTAAAAATTAAAAATTAATAATTAAAAATTAAAAATTAAAAATTAAAAATTAAAAATTAAAAATTAAAAATTAAAAATTAAAAATTAAAAATTAAAAATAAAAAATTAAAAATTAAAAATTAAAAATTAAAAATTAAAAATTAAAAATTAAAAATTAAAATTAAAATTAAAAATTAAAAATTAAAAATTAAAAATTAAAAATTAAAAATTAAAAATTAAAAATTAAAAATTAAAAATTAAAAATAAAAAATTAAAAATTAAAAATTAAAAATTAAAAATTAAAAATTAAAAATTAAAAATTAAAAATTAAAAATTAAAAATTAAAAATTAAAAATTAAAAATTAAAAATTAAAAATTAAAAATTAAAAATTAAAAATTAAAAATTAAAAATTAAAAATTAAAAATTAAAAATTAAAAATTAAAAATTAAAAATTAAAAACTAAAAATTAAAAATTAAAAATTAAAAATTAAAAATTAAAAATAAAAATTAAAAATTAAAAATTAAAAGTTAAAAATTAAAAATTAAAAATTAAAAACTAAAAATTAAAAATTAAAAATTAAAAAATAAAAATTAAAAATTAAAATTTAAAAATTAAAAATTAAAAATTAAAAATTAAAAATTAAAAATTAAAAATTAAAAATTAAAAATTAAAAATTAAAAATTAAAAATTAAAAATTAAAAATTAAAAATTAAAAATTAAAAATTAAAAATTAAAAATTAAAAATTAAAAATTAAAAATTAAAAATTAAAAATTAAAAATTAAAAATTAAAAATTAAAAATTAAAAATTAAAAATTAAAAATTAAAAATTAAAAATTAAAAATTAAAAACTAAAAATTAAAAATTAAAAATTAAAAGTTAAAAGTTAAAAATTAAAAATTAAAAGTTAAAAGTTAAAAATTAAAAATTAAAAATTAAATATTAAAAATTAAAAATTAAAAATTAAAAATTAAAAATTAAAAATTAAAAATTAAAAATTAAAAATTAAAAATTAAAAATCAAAAATTAAAAATTAAAAATTAAAAAATAAAAATTAAAAATTAAAAATTAAAAATTAAAAATTAAAAATTAAAAATTAAAAATTAAAAATTAAAAATTAAAAATTAAAAATTAAAAATTAAAAATTAAGAATTAAAAATTAAAAATTAAAAATTAAAAATTAAAAATTAAAAATTAAAAACTAAAAATTAAAAATTAAAAATTAAAAATTAAAAATTAAAAATCAAAAATTAAAAATTAAAAATTAAAAAATAAAAATTAAATATTAAAAATTAAAAATTAAAAATTAAAAATTAAAAATTAAAAATTAAAAATTAAAAATTAAAAATTAAAAATTAAAAATTAAAAATTAAAAATCAAAAATTAAAAATTAAAAATTAAAAATTAAAAATTAAAAATTAAAAATTAAAAATTAAAAATTAAAAATTAAAAATTAAAAATTAAAAATTAAAAATTAAAAATTAAAAATTAAAAATTAAAAATTAAAAATTAAAAATTAAAAATTAAGAATTAAAAATTAAAAATTAAAAATTAAAAATTAAAAATTAAAAACTAAAAATTAAAAATTAAAAATAAAAATTAAAAATTAAAAATTAAAACTTAAAAATTAAAAATTAAAAATTAAAAATTAAAAATTAAAAATTAAAAATTAAAAATTAAAAATTAAAAATTAAAAATTAAAAATTAAAAATTAAAAATTAAAAATTAAAAATTAAAAATTAAAAATTAAAAATTAAAAATTAAAAATTAAAAATTAAAAATTAAAAATTCAAAGTACAAAATTCAAAATTCAAAATTAAAAATAACAAATTAAAAATTAAAAATTAAAAATTAAAAATTAAAAATTAAAAATTAAAAATTAGAAATTAAAAATTAAAAATTAGAAATTAAAAATTAAAAATTAAAAATTAAAAATTTAAAATTAAACATTAAAAATTAAAAATTAAAAATTAAAAATTAAAAATTAAAAATTAAAAATTAAAAATTAAAAATTAAAAATTAAAAATTAAAAATTGAAAATTAAAAATTAAAATATAAAAATTAAAAATTAAATATTAAAAATTAAAAATTAAAAATTAGAAATTAAAAATTAAAAATTAGAAATTAAAAATTAAAAATTAAAAATTTAAAATTAAACATTAAAAATTAAAAATTAAAAATTAAAAATTAAAAATTAAAAATTAAAAATTAAAAATTAAAAATTAAAAATTAAAAATTAAAAATTAAAAATTAAAAATTAAAAATTAAAAATTAAAAATTAAAAATTAAATATTAAAAATTAAAAATTAAAAATTAAAAATTAAAAATTAAAAATTGAAAATTAAAAATTAAAATATAAAAATTAAAAATAAAAATTAAAAATTAAAAATTAAAAATTAAAAATTAAAAATTAAAAATTAAAAATTAAAAATTAAAAATAAAATATTAAGAATTAAAAATTAAAAATTAAAAATTAAAAATTAAAAATTAAAAATTAAAAATTAAAAATTAAAAATTAAAAATTAAAAATTAAAAATTAAAAATTAAAAATTAAAAATTAAAAATTAAAAATTAAATATTAAAAATTAAAAATTAAAAATTAAAAATTAAAAATTAAAAATTAAAAATTAAAAATTAAAAATTAAAAATTAAAAATTAAAAATTAAAAATTAAAAATTAAAAATTAAAAATTAAAAATTAAAAATTAAAAATTAAAAATTAAAAATTAAAAATTAAAAATTAAAAATTAAAAATTAAAAATTAAAAATTAAAAATTAAAAATTAAAAATTAAAAATTAAAAATTAAAAATTAAAAATTAAAAATTAAAAATTAAAAATTAAAAATTAAAAATTAAAAATTAAAAATTAAAAATTAAAAATTAAAAATTAAAAATTAAAAATTAAAAATTAAAAATTAAAAATTAAAAATTAAAAATTAAAAATTAAAAATTAAAAATCAAAAATTAAAAATTAAAAATTAAAAATTAAAAATTAAAAATTAAAAATTAAAAATTAAAAATTAAAAATTAAAAATTAAAAATTAAAAATTAAAAATTAAAAATTAAAAATTAAAAACTAAAAATTAAAAATTAAAAATTAAAAATTAAAAATAAAAATTTAAAATTAAAAATTAAAAATTAAAAATTAAAAGTTAAAAGTTAAAAATTAAAAATTAAAAATTAAATATTAAAAATTAAAAATTAAAAATTAAAAATTAAAAATTAAAAATTAAAAATTAAAAATTAAAAATTA
>CAVMKG010000041.1:15000-17500 GCA_963682025.1 Cordilura impudica
AAATTAAAAATTAAAAATTAAAAATTAAAAATTAAAAATTAAAAATTAAAAATTAAAAATTAAAAATTAAAAATTAAAAATTAAAAATTAAAAATTAAAAATTAAAAATTAAAAATTAAAAATTAAAAATTAAAAATTAAAAATTAAAAATTAAAAATTAAAAATTAAAAATTAAAAATTAAAAAATTAAAAATTAAAAATTAAAAATTAAAAATTAAAAATTAAAAATTAAAAATTAAAAATTAAAAATTAAAAATTAAAAATTAAAAATTAAAAATTAAAAATTAAAAATTAAAAATTAAAAATTAAAAATTAAAAATTAAAAATTAAAAATTAAAAATTAAAAATTAAAAATTAAAAATTAAAAATTAAAAATTAAAAATTAAAAATTAAAAATTAAAAATTAAAAATTAAAAATTAAAAATTAAAAATTAAAAATTAAAAATTAAAAATTAAAAATTAAAAATTAAAAATTAAAAATTAAAAATTAAAAATTAAAAATTAAAAATTAAAAATTAAAAATTAAAAATTAAAAATTAAAAATTAAAAATTAAAAATTAAAAATTAAAAATTAAAAATTAAAATTAAAAATTAAAAATTAAAAATTAAAAATTAAAAATTAAAAATTAAAAATTAAAAATTAAAAATTAAAAATTAAAAATTAAAAATTAAAAATTAAAAATTAAAAATTAAAAATTAAAAATTAAAAATTAAAAATTAAAAATTAAAAATTAAAAATTAAAAATTAAAAATTAAAAATTAAAAATTAAAAATTAAAAATTAAAAATTAAAAATTAAAAATTAAAAATTAAAAATTAAAAATTAAAAATTAAAAATTAAAAATTAAAAATTAAAAATTAAAAATTAAAAATTAAAAATTAAAAATTAAAAATTAAAAATTAAAAATTAAAAATTAAAAATTAAAAATTAAAAATTAAAAATTAAAAATTAAAAATTAAAAATTAAAAATTAAAAATTAAAAATTAAAAATTAAAAATTAAAAATTAAAAATTAAAAATTAAAAATTAAAAATTAAAAATTAAAAATTAAAAATTAAAAATTAAAAATTAAAAATTAAAAATTAAAAATTAAAAATTAAAAATTAAAAATTAAAAATTAAAAATTAAAAATTAAAAATTAAAAATTAAAAATTAAAAATTAAAAATTAAAAATTAAAAATTAAAAATTAAAAATTAAAAATTAAAAATTAAAAATTAAAAATTAAAAATTAAAAATTAAAAATTAAAAATTAAAAATTAAAAATTAAAAATTAAAAATTAAAAATTAAAAATTAAAAATTAAAAATTAAAAATTAAAAATTAAAAATTAAAAATTAAAAATTAAAAATTAAAAATTAAAAATTAAAAATTAAAAATTAAAAATTAAAAATTAAAAATTAAAAATTAAAAATTAAAAATTAAAAATTAAAAATTAAAAATTAAAAATTAAAAATTAAAAATTAAAAATTAAAAATTAAAAATTAAAAATTAAAAATTAAAAATTAAAAATTAAAAATTAAAAATTAAAAATTAAAAATTAAAAATTAAAAATTAAAAATTAAAAATTAAAAATTAAAAATTAAAAATTAAAAATTAAAAATTAAAAATTAAAAATTAAAAATTAAAAATTAAAAATTAAAAATTAAAAATTAAAAATTAAAAATTAAAAATTAAAAATTAAAAATTAAAAATTAAAAATTAAAAATTAAAAATTAAAAATTAAAATTAAAAATTAAAAATTAAAAATTAAAAATTAAAAATTAAAAATTAAAAATTAAAAATTAAAAATTAAAAATTAAAAATTAAAAATTAAAAATTAAAAATTAAAAATTAAAAATTAAAAATTAAAAATTAAAAATTAAAAATTAAAAATTAAAAATTAAAAATTAAAAATTAAAAATTAAAAATTAAAAATTAAAAATTAAAAATTAAAAATTAAAAATTAAAAATTAAAAATTAAAAATTAAAAATTAAAAATTAAAAATTAAAAATTAAAAATTAAAAATTAAAAATTAAAAATTAAAAATTAAAAATTAAAAATTAAAAATTAAAAATTAAAAATTAAAAATTAAAAATTAAAAATTAAAAATTAAAAATTAAAAATTAAAAATTAAAAATTAAAAATTAAAAATTAAAAATTAAAAATTAAAAATTAAAAATTAAAAATTAAAAATTAAAAATTAAAAATTAAAAATTAAAAATTAAAAATTAAAAATTAAAAATTAAAAATTAAAAATTAAAAATTAAAAATTAAAAATTAAAAATTAAAAATTAAAAATTAAAAATTAAAAATTAAAAATTAAAAATTAAAAATTAAAAATTAAAAATTAAAAATTAAAAATTAAAAATTAAAAATTAAAAATTAAAAATTAAAAATTAAAAATTAAAAATTAAAAATTAAAAATTAAAAATTAAAAATTAAAAATTAAAAATTAAAAATTAAAAATTAAAAATTAAAAATTAAAAATTAAAAATTAAAAATTAAAAATTAAAAATTAAAA
>CAVMKG010000041.1:22500-26285 GCA_963682025.1 Cordilura impudica
TAAAAATTAAAAATTAAAAATTAAAAATTAAAAATTAAAAATTAAAAATTAAAAATTAAAAATTAAAAATTAAAAATTAAAAATTAAAAATTAAAAATTAAAAATTAAAAATTAAAAATTAAAAATTAAAAATTAAAAATTAAAAATTAAAAATTTAAAATTAAAAACTAAAAATAAAAAATAAAAAATAAACAATTAAAATTTAAAAATTGAAAATTAAAAATTAAAAATTAAATATTAATAATTAAAAATTAAAAATTAAAAATTAAAAATTAAAAATTAAAAATTAAAAATTAAAAATTAAAAATTAAAAATTAAAAATTAAAAATTAAAAATTAAAAATTAAAAATTAAAAATTAAAATTAAAAATTAAAAATTAAACATTAAAAATTAAAAAATAAAAATTAAAAATTAAAAATTAAAAATTAAAAATTAAAAATTAAAAATTAAAAATTAAAAATTAAAAATTAAAAATTAAAAATTAAAAATTAAAAATTAAAAATTAAAAATTAAAAATTAAAAATTAAAAATTAAAAATTAAAAACTAAAAATTAAAAATTAAAAATTAAAAATTAAAAATTAAAAATTAAAAATTAAAAATTAAAAATTAAAAACTAAAAATTAAAAATTAAAAATTAAAAATTAAAAATTAAAAATTAAAAATTAAAAATTAAAAATTTTAAATTAAAATAAAATAAAAATTAAAAATTAAATAAATTAAAAATTAAAAATTAAAAATTAAAAATTAAAAATTAAAAATTAAAAATTAAAAATTAAAAATTAAAAATTAAAAATTAAAAATTAAAAATTAAAAATTAAAAATTAAAAATTAAAAATTAAAAATTAAAAATTAAAAATTAAAAATTAAAAATTAAAAAATTAAAAATTAAAAATTAAAAATTAAAAATTAAAAATTAAAAATAAAAAATTAAAAGTTAAAAATTAAATATTAAAATTAAAAATTAAAATTTAAAATTAAAAATTAAAAATTTAAAATTAAAAATTAAAAATTAAAAATTGAAAATTAAACATTAAAAATTAAAAAATTAAAAATTAAAAATTAAAAATTAAAAATTAAAAATTAAAAATTAAAAATTAAAAATTAAAAATTAAAAATTAAAAAATTAAAAATTAAAAATTAAAAATTAAAAATTAAAAATTAAAAATTAAAAATTAAAAATTAAAAATTAAAAATTAAAAATTAAAAATTAAAAATTAAAAATTAAAAATTAAAAATTAAAAATTAAAAATTAAAAATTAAAAATAAAAAATTAAAAATTAAAAATTAAAAATTAAAAATTAAAAATTAAAAATTAAAAATTAAAAATTAAAAATTAAAAATTAAAAATTAAAAATTAAAAATTAAAAATTAAAATTTAAAAATTAAAAATTAAAAATTAAGACATAAGAATTAAAAATTAAAAATTTAAAAATTAAAAATTAAAAATTAAAAATTAAAAATTAAAAATTAAAAATTAAAAATTAAAAATTAAAAATTAAAAATTAAAAATTAAAAATTAAAAATTAAAAATTAAAAATTAAAAATTAAAAATTAAAAATTAAAAATTAAAAATTAAAAATTAAAAATTAAAAATTAAAAATTAAAAATTAAAAATTAAAAATTAAAAATTAAAAATTAAAAATTAAAAATTAAAAATTAAAAATTAAAAATTAAAAATTAAAAATTAAAAATTAAAAATTAAAAATTAAAAATTAAAAATTAAAAATTAAAAATTAAAAATTAAAAATTAAAAATTAAAAATTAAAAATTAAAAATTAAAAATTAAAAATTAAAAAATTAAAAATTAAAAATTAAAAATTAAAAATTAAAAATTAAAAATTAAAAATTAAAAATTAAAAATTAAAAATTAAAAATTAAAAATTAAAAATTAAAAATTAAAAATTAAAAATTAAAAATTAAAAATTAAAAATTAAAAATTAAAAATTAAAAATTAAAAATTAAAAATTAAAAATTAAAAATTAAAATTAAAAATTAAAAATTAAAAATTAAAAATTAAAAATTAAAAATTAAAAATTAAAAATTAAAAATTAAAAATTAAAAATTAAAAATTAAAAATTAAAAATTAAAAATTAAAAATTAAAAATTAAAAATTAAAAATTAAAATTAAAAATTAAAAATTAAAAATTAAAAATTAAAAATTAAAAATTAAAAATTAAAAATTAAAAATTAAAAATTAAAAATTAAAAATTAAAAATTAAAAATTAAAAATTAAAAATTAAAAATTAAAAATTAAAAATTAAAAATTAAAAATTAAAAATTAAAAATTAAAAATTAAAAATTAAAAATTAAAAATTAAAAATTAAAAATTAAAAATTAAAAATTAAAAATTAAAAATTAAAAATTAAAAATTAAAAATTAAAAATTAAAAATTAAAAATTAAAAATTAAAAATTAAAAATTAAAAATTAAAAATTAAAAATTAAAAATTAAAAATTAAAAATTAAAAATTAAAAATTAAAAATTAAAAATTAAAAATTAAAAATTAAAAATTAAAAATTAAAAATTAAAAATTAAAAATTAAAAATTAAAAATTAAAAATTAAAAATTAAAAATTAAAAATTAAAAATTAAAAATTAAAAATTAAAAATTAAAAATTAAAAATTAAAAATTAAAAATTAAAAATTAAAAATTAAAAATTAAAAATTAAAAATTAAAAATTAAAAATTAAAAATTAAAAATTAAAAATTAAAAATTAAAAATTAAAAATTAAAAATTAAAAATTAAAAATTAAAAATTAAAAATTAAAAATTAAAAATTAAAAATTAAAAATTAAAAATTAAAAATTAAAAATTAAAAATTAAAAATTAAAAATTAAAAATTAAAAATTAAAAATTAAAAATTAAAAATTAAAAATTAAAAATTAAAAATTAAAAATTAAAAATTAAAAATTAAAAATTAAAAATTAAAAATTAAAAATTAAAAATTAAAAATTAAAAATTAAAAATTAAAAATTAAAAATTAAAAATTAAAAATTAAAAATTAAAAATTAAAAATTAAAAATTAAAAATTAAAAATTAAAAATTAAAAATTAAAAATTAAAAATTAAAAATTAAAAATTAAAAATTAAAAATTAAAAATTAAAAATTAAAAATTAAAAATTAAAAATTAAAAATTAAAAATTAAAAATTAAAAATTAAAAATTAAAAATTAAAAATTAAAAATTAAAAATTAAAAATTAAAAATTAAAAATTAAAAATTAAAAATTAAAAATTAAAAATTAAAAATTAAAAATTAAAAATTAAAAATTAAAAATTAAAAATTAAAAATTAAAAATTAAAAATTAAAAATTAAAAATTAAAAATTAAAAATTAAAAATTAAAAATTAAAAATTAAAAATTAAAAATTAAAAATTAAAAATTAAAAATTAAAAATTAAAAATTAAAAATTAAAAATTAAAAATTAAAAATTAAAAATTAAAAATTAAAAATTAAAAATTAAAAATTAAAAATTAAAAATTAAAAATTAAAAATTAAAAATTAAAAATTAAAAATTAAAAATTAAAAATTAAAAATTAAAAATTAAAAAATTAAAAATTAAAAATTAAAAATTAAAAATTAAAAATTAAAAATTAAAAATTAAAAATTAAAAATTAAAAATTAAAAATTAAAAATTAAAAATTAAAAATTAAAAAATTAAAAATTAAAAATTAAAAATTAAAAATTAAAAATTAAAAATTAAAAATAAAAAATTATAAATAAAAAATTAAAAATAAAAAATTAAAAATTAAAAATTAAAAATTAAAAATTAAAAATTAAATATTAAAA